>JASAOG010000008.1:2312500-2365000 GCA_030265305.1 Biomphalaria pfeifferi | reverse complement strand
TCTTTATGTCTATCTATCTCTATCTATCTATCTATCTATCTATCTATTTATCTATCTATCTATCTATCTATCTATCTATCTTGCTATCTATCTATCTTGCTATCTATCTATCTATCTCTATCTATCTATTTATCTATTTATCTATCTATCTATCCATCTATCTATCTATCTATCTATCTATCTATCTATCTATCTATCTATCTGTCTATCTATCTATATATCTTTCTATCTATCTTTCTATCTATCTATCTATTTGTCTGTCTATCTGTCTGTCTATCTGTCTATCTATCTCTATCTATCTATCTATCTATCTATCTATCTATCTATCTGTCTTTCTGTCTGTCTGTCTATCTCTATCTGTCTATCTATCTATCTATCTATCTCTGTCTATCTATCTGTTTATATATCTGTCTTTCTATCTGTCTATCTATCTATCTATCTATCTATCAGTCTATCTGTCTATCTATCTATCTATCTGTCTATCTATCTATCTATCTATCTATCTATCTATCTATCCATCCATCTATCTATCTATCTATCTATCTATCTATCCATCCATCTATCTATCTATCTAACTATCGCTATATATCCCACACCCAATCTCAGTAAAAAAAAACAACTGGAAAGGTAAAGATTTATTATTAAGACAATGTTAACGACAAAGAAAGTTCTTTATTTTTATTGAAATGTAATGTGTCGTTTTTTTATCTGTACAATACAAATAGGCTTGCGCTGCCTCTGAAAGATTTTAAAATTATATGACAAGAGAGAGCGTGCAATAATGAGATCCTCGAGCTAATGTGTCTTCCCAACATCTTCCCAATCCTCAGACGACGCCTGCGCTGGCTTGGTCATGTTCGCCGGATGGAGGACAAACGCATTCCGAGTCATTCTTTACCGACTACTCGCGTCTGGCTCAAGAAAAATCGGTCATCCCCACCTCCGTTACTTGGATGTAATTAAACGGAACTTTAAAACAGTGAACATTGTTACTGACCTTTTGAAGGACATAGCCCTAGACCGCACTATGTGGAGAGAGATGGTGACCAAGAAAGCTATGGACAGTGAAAAAAACATGGGCCTCAGCTCTGGAAGAAAAGCGTGCCAAACGAAAAATGAATGGCTCCTCTACTACCAAAGTGAAAGTCACCGTAACATGCGATATATGTGAGACAGGAGTGTCTTTACAACACAGGGCTCTACAGTCACATGAAAAAATGTCTAACGAGATGAAGCAGAGTCGTTAGAAACGGAAGAAGGCCAACTGAACAAATAGGTCTATTGTCTTCAAAATGTCCTCCCACAAAAGCGAAGGTTAAATGTTTAAAATAAATGTTTATGACTCGTTTTCAATTGACCTACAATGAGATGATTTAGTGAATAAATAAATGATTGGATGCTAGTTGCACGACCTTATGAATCTATTCACGCTAGCTAATTTTTGTGTGTGGGCTTAAAGTTTGTTGGAAAATATTTTTCAAAGAATAACATATCTAAATTGTTTATAGGCTTAATAGTTTAGCCCCAACATATGTAGATCTTATTTTTTAACAAAACCATACATTATTTAGGGAATCTAATATTTTTAGTCAAAAAATTGTAAACCTTCCTTTTAGCTACATAATTAACAAACTGTAAACCTTCCTTTTAGCTACATTATTACAAAACTTAAACCTTCCTTTTAGCTACATTATTAACAAAGCTGTAAACCTTCCTTTTAGTTACATTATTAACAAAACTGTAAACCTTCCTTTTAGCTACATTATTAACAAATCTGTAAACCTTCCTTTTAGTTACATTATTAACAAAACTGTAAACCTTCCTTTTAGCTACATTATTAACAAAACTTTAAACCTTCCTTTTAAGTACATTATTAAAAAAACTGTAAACCTTCCTTTTAGTTACATCATTAACAAAACTGTAAACCTTCCTTTTAGCTACATTATTAACAAAACTGTAAACCTTCCTTTTAGCTACATTATTAACAAAACTTTAAACCTTCCTTTTAAGTACATTATTAAAAAAACTGTAAACCTTCCTTTTAGTTACATCATTAACAAAACTGTAAACCTTCCTTTTAGCTACATTATTAACAAAACTGTAAACCTTCCTTTTAGCTACATTATTTATACACGAAACGTGTAGATTTTTGTTTTCTGAGCCTCTTACTATAATGGGTCAATTATCCTGTAAGTTTTGCAAATAAAGAGAATCGTTTGTCTTCTCCGTTGCTGAAAAGGGCAACTTGAGATGCACATCAATTGGTGACAAGGCAGGGAGACCTAGGTCTCCCGTAGTGCCCTGAGCGTAGTGCCTCATAGCTTCCATACAAACTTAGTGAACCACTGGATACGTCTTCCTGCAGCTCGCGGAGCTGCGGACACTCTTGCAAGACGTGTGCCACTGCCTCTTCTGATTCCCCGCAGCGTCGGTAACGGGCATCAAAATTTCGCCGGAACCGGGCGAAGTACGCACCAATGGAGCAGTGTCCCGTACGCCACGGCGCTATTATCGTTTGTTCCGACGAAAAGGGCAACATTCCAAACATATTTAGTGTAATTTAAACCAACGAAGCCCTTGACATCCTCAAAATTCTCTACATAGACGTATATTTCAAATGTTGACTGACCAGGGTTCAAAACATCCCAGACGGATTCAGTAAATCCTCCAGTGAGAGCACTTTCAAAGCTGGAAGAGTAGAAGGAAAAGGAGCTCTGGCTGGCAACGCCCTTCAGTTCATTGGCGTCTGCTCCTCTGATGCCAACTGTGATAATCTGCAGAGAAGAAAAAAAAAGAAAACTTTTATTTTTCCTTTAGGATTCACGGCCAATCGCTAACGTCTTCCAACAGTTACCATAGAAACGCATACACAAAATCCATAACTCTGGAGGTGATTTAGTCTGAGACTAAACACGCTATTAACACAATATGTGGATGTACAAACAAAGTCGAGCTTGTTGTACGCATATTTTTATGTTCATTTTAAAACTAGTATTTCAAAGATTCTGTCAAATATATATTATCCTATACTCCTAGGCGAGCAATTCTTGTAGGTATGTATAGATATTTTATATATAGAGAGATTTTATTTCGAAACGGCTCTAACGATTTTCTTTAAAATTTCAAGGTATGTGTATATTAGTGAGAAAAAAATTCTCAACTTATTGGCCACATCGGGAAAACTCGAGGTCGACCGTTATATCGGTTTCAAAATGCCTCATTATCGAAAAATTAATTTTGGATAGAATGTTTTCTTGAATGAAAATTTTCCATGACGTGAACGGGAAAAACGCTGCTTACATCACTAGGCTTACCGCAGTACACTAAAATATTTCTTTGCAAACAAGAACCAGTTCTAAATAATCAATAGACCTAATTAAACATTTGCGCACCATCTTATTGTAGATTGATTTATTATAAAACTATGAAAGAGAAGTAATGAAATTAAATGTGCCGAAGTATGATTAGTTATTTTGTTTTAAGTGCTTAATAAATTGTTTACACTTTAATTGCCTAGAGCGGTGGAGATATCTTTTACTTTGTTGTTTATTTTGCTGGTCGCATGCAACCAGGTGCTCTCTTCTATGTCAGCTAAGGCAAGTTGGCTGGTTTTTAAAGCGTTTCGGTGTTACGTCGATCACTTTTTAGCTCACCAAAAAAGACTGCATACGTTCGTCTGAGATTCATCTCCCATACAGGATAGTGCCCTGCCTAGCGTAACTGTCGGACTTAAAGAATTCCCTATATACAAAGGCCGCGGATACACATTTGAGACCGAAAGAAAATCCGCTGCCGAGGACAGACGCAGACGAGAAAAGAAAATCTTAATTGACCACCGGCGGACAGTGGTTATACTTGCCCTGGATGTGACAAAAATAATCCCAAAATGAATTCGGGTGTATAACCTTCCTTACGAAATTATTTAACCGAGCGAGGCTCGGCCACCTGGTACTAGAAATCAAATGAGAAAATAGTATTCGCATTGCCGTTAACAATGTTGTTTTTTTTACATTGCTCTATGTCTATAGTGATTTGTGCAACAATTGGACATCTTTATTTCTAAGATTTAATTTTACTATAGTTTCATCTATCTATATATATATAATTCTCTTCATGGCTCAAGAGTTTGAACACGCAAGAAGTAGTATTCACCCGTCACAAAATAGCAGGGCCGGACCGTTGTGACCAAGAAGTCATGGAAAGATCACTCTTTGTTATTTCTAACCCACGTAGTTTTAGTGGCGAAAAAAAAAAGGGGGGGGGGGGGGGGAGAACAAGTAATCTACTCTCTGTATTCACCCATCACTAAAAGGCAGAGACGGACTCAACCGTTGTGGGGCCCTATGCGAAACGGATTTCGCGGGGCCACGTTTGGGTAGGGATATTGATAATAACTGAAGTTTTAGAGTTTGTATTAGAAAATACATTCGTCTTTGCATTTTGTTCATTCTTTACTACGTTCAGAACTACTTTTACGTGATTTACATGTAGCAAGAATTACGAAATCTTTCAAGCTATTAACGAGAATTGTAATTCTTCATTAGTTTGAAGCGTTAGAAACTTCTTTCACCAGCTTACATAATTACGGGTATTGCATAATGCCGTTTTTATTTATCGCGCGTAGAATTGGCGTTTTTCATATTGAACGACACCCCAAAATGACAATTTATGTTTATATATTTCATAAGATTTGTATGTTTTCAAAACATTTTAAATAATTTCCCGAGATTTCCATGACCTTTTCGTATATTTTGCACTTTCAGGAGATTTCCAGGAGCTCCTGGTAAATCAGGCTGCCGAGGGAAATCTGTTATAAAATGGTTTAATTTAATAATTTATACTTAGAATAAGCGCGAGTCCTATGAAAGTGTGGGACCCACTGCGGTCACATGGGTAGCATTGGCCTAAGGCCGACCCTGAAAAATAACGGCGTATGCTACTCCGTGGGCCGACTAGTATTTAATAGTATAAATAAAATGGAAGATTTCACTACAAAATTCTGTTACAGAAAATGCGGACACGCAGTTTGATCATATTAAAAATGTCAGGCTTTAAATTAGTCAAAACATGGAAAAGTATTTTCTGACTACATCCAGTATATTTCTTGGCCTACTTATTACACCGCTAAATCCTGTTTGGAGATGGTAAAAAACTATTATATCTTTTACTTGTTTTTAAAACAGGTTCATTAAAATGCAAGCATATCTCTAAGACTACTCTGTTAAAATTCTCAACAATAAGGGCTTGACTTTCCCTTTCGAACGCCAGCAAACCTTCTCGGTTCTAAGACTTTACTTCCTGCTCATCAGTTCTTACACCATTTTTGTCAACCAATCATTTTTCTTTCAAGTTTTTCTTCTACGTTTTCCCTGCACATGACTGGCCATATATAGGTCAGTCTTTGAATTGAAGTGTCTCTAATGGATAATACTTTCAGAGCCTAATAGGTATCTTGATGGATCAATGTGGAAATAGCATCTCGTAAAGCTGGAATGATAATTTTCATTAAGTTTATGAGACTTCATATGTTTGTAATACTCTCTGGACACAAATTTCACACATTCGAAAATAACAAATTACAAGAAGACCCTGATTGTTGTTTTTTTAATAAAAAAATAGAAAAATGAAATTCGGAAATTAAAATAACTGTAAACATATTACGATTTGTTGATGTTTAATTAGTCAGTAATTTTGAAGCAGTGAGCATTGATACTGACTATTTGGAAGACATAGCCCTAGACCGCACAAGATGGAGAGAGACGGTGACCAAGAAAGCTATGGACACCAAAGCGAAAGCCACCTTAACCTGCACTATAATTGGAAGTGAGTGCCTCAACCAAAATAGGGCTTCACAGTCACATGAAAAAAGTGTTCGAGATGAACCATACTTCGTCTACGACAGAAGGAGGCCAAAAAACTTTGAAAATAAGATTACGTTGAAGACAACATTTTAATTTTGTTTGTTTATTTTACAACTCATCTCAGCCGCCCTTCCGCCACTTTTCCTTTTACCTCCTTCACATCATTTTTATGAAACCTGGGGGGGGGGGGGGGGGGGCGGGGGGGGGCATTTTTGCCCCCTGTTCTAAGACATTGCAAAGTAAAACTGCACTTCAACTCACCTTGAATCCACTCTTTCTAAGCTCCTCAGCTTCTTTCACCATATTTTCTGATTGATCTGAATTTTTGGCATCCGTGATGAGTATGACAATATTCTCAGCGTCAGGGCGATCAAGATTCTTAGTAAAAAATTTGGATTGTACCTGAATCGTAGAATAAGACCATTAGGGTGTAGTTGGATAAAACACATATATTTGTATTATGTCTGCACATTGAAATTAGAGAAGTAAAGTGAAGTATCCAATTCAGACCTTGTAATAATGTGAAGGTCATCTATTTCTAAAGCTAACAGTTAACGAGGAAGATGTAAGTGGACAGAACAATGACCAACCGCTTTAGCTATGCCCAACAGGTTCCCGTTAGAGTTGAACCAACTGAAGTATGCCTTTAGCATCGTGTCATGACAGCTTTCTGTCTCCATTAACAAATCCAAATCCCCCCTAGACAAGAACTTTAACAAGTGATCATGTCTGCACATTAGATGTGGTTTAAAATATTGATTTGTACCATTCGTTAGCAACACTTTTGCACCTTGAAAATTCATAACCAGCGATTTTGTTTCTTTTTTTATTTCTAAATTTTAGAGCGTTTTAGAATAAAAGTTGTTTGTAACATTTTTTTTTTATTTATTCGTTTTTTTTAAACTTAACTCCCCTTAGCTTAGTTGTTTTTTTTTACGACTATTTGATTAGCTAATTGTTGTTTTTTTTTATTCATTCACAAGTTTTTATCGATAATGACCTTGTATGCAAAATTTGATGACTACTTGATGAGGAGACTTAACTTAATCCTGTGCACTCACAGGGGAGCATAGGGAGTATTCACACCTCTCCACCGAGCTCGGTTCTGAGCAGCTTTCTTTATCTGCTACTATGTCATTTTAGTATCCTCAGCTTCACTGATGACTGGCCTCTTCCAGGTTTGCTTGAGTCTGACCATTTTCACCTTTCCTTGTGGATTCCGATCAAGTGTTGCCCTGCAACATTTAAAGCTGGTTTTCAAAGGGTGTGTCCTATTTAGCTCCACTTTCGCTTTGTGATGTCTAGGGCTATGGGCTATTGTCTAGCTCTCTCCCACAAATAGACTACAGTTATCTTTTCTGGCCACCTAATTCCTAATATCCGGTGTAGGCATCTGTTAGCAATGTTCTGGAGTTTTTCCCTATTACTTTTAGTTATTCTTCATGTCCCTGAACCGTAAACAAGGACAGACTTAACGTTTGTATTATAGATTCGTATCTTGTTATGTAGAGATAATACCTTAGAGCGCCAGATTGCTTGGAGAGTAAAAAAAAGGCAAAACTAGCTTTGTTGATCCTAATGAGTATATCATCATCAGCTCCGCCGTCTTTACCAACTCTACTTCCCAGATATGTGAAGTGGTCTGTATCAAGGATATTCTCTCCCTGTAGCATGATTGGGTTCTCTTGTCTGTTGTGGATCCTCATGACTTCTGTTTTCTTTGTGTTGATTAGAAGTCCAGTCTTTTTCGCTATTTCTGAGAGTCTGGTCAGTTTGGTGGACAAGGAGAAGTGGTTGACATATTTATCGCAAAAATCTAATTAACAACGTCAACATCCAAGAAATAGCGAGTTAATAAAAGTCGAATGTTAGATTTCAAAATTAAAAATGAGAAGAGTAAGTCCCTCAGTGAGTAGCAACCTTTATTTTCGTGTTAAATATCCAACACAGAAACCTGGATTAAGCTCAAGGTAAAAGTAAATATCATTGAAAGATGTCTAAGAACGACCTAGTTAAAATGTGTTTTTATTGGAATGCACTTTTGAAATTTATTAAATGGAGTCTTTAAGAATTGTAGTTTTATTGAAATATAGTCTCGTGAAAATGTTATCTTATAATAAAAAAGATTGTTATATGCTCTAAAAATGTATTCTTATTGAAAAGTATTCTTTAAAGAAATATATTGTAAGCCTAGTTCAATAATTTACATACCTCGTTAAGAGCAGCCCCGGCATTAGAGGCTGCGGCCCTGTATTTTACATCAATCTTGTCAATAGCAGAAAACACTCCATTTTTTGTTTTAGACTTGCTAAAGTCAACCTATTCAAACGTACATGCAAAATATTAATTTAAATTACTATTCAAACCAAAAAACTAAATTCTTATGCAATTTAATTCAAGAATAGAAACTTAAAACTAGAAAATAAAAAAAATCCATTTACAAAAACAAAAGGCTATCTAAAGGGGAATAACTCCGCCCTTAAAATTATATCTGTCAGTAAGGTTAAACTTATTTCCCTTATTCAATATCAAACAAAGTAATTAATTACCAATAATTAATTGACTATTTTAATATTTTTGTTTATTGATTCATGTATTGTTAGGTGCAATAAATAATTGTTTAAAGTATCAAGTTCATCAGAGAATACGTGAGTTAACAAGCGTAAAAGAGCGTTAACAACTGGAAACTAAACCCAACAAAATTTAGCTATATCTGTGAATACTGAAGTATTAGTTTCCCTTTTTGTTTACTCTTTTATTGATTCATATCTAGTATAGACTAGATAAAATAAAATAATAGCTAATTTTTTTTAAAGCTATAAATAATAATTTTCAATGAATAATTGTGCAAAGTTACAGATTGATCCAATAATGGGTGTGGGAGAAATAATGTGTAAAAACTTTTTACCAGACAGACAGATAGACGACAGAGAGAGAGAGAGTTGATATTTGCTTTGTAAACTCATGTGAATATTTAATTTTATGTATGAAGTTAACGATATGATAGTAAATATGAAAGCGGTTAACTGCGAAATCCGGAATGAATATCTTTAGCTTGGTTGGAAAAAACAAACAATGCATGATGGAGAACTAAACAAACTCAAGTACTGCAGCACAACAGCTTGGAATACTGTTATAAAATGAAGACTAGAAGAAATCGAGCTTATGCTTACAAAAAATGATCTGGTACAGATAAGAGTTGGCAACATGGTTTACTTACCAAATTACGACCTTTTTTAGCATAGTTCATGAAGGCAACTCTCACGTTTCCATTGTCGATGGACGCTTTTTCTAATATCGACTTGAGGAATGTCTTAAATGAATTGATATCATTTGGCTTGGCGGCATTTGATAGGTGATACACTATAGCGACATCAGCTAAACCTGTAAAAGGTATAAAGATGTTAGCAGAGTAGATCAAAGATGTTTACCTCCTAGTCCTCAATAAATCAAGTGAAGATCATTACAAAGAAAACGTTTGATCAAAACATTTACATTTTTGAGCTCAAAAAGTCCGTTAAAAAGTTAAAGACAGTCTGTCTCACTATTTTAACGACAGGCTCCTGGACTCGCTGAGCGTTACACTCAAATAAAAAAGATTGAAGTTGTATGCTGAGTCACATGATTATTGCACATGCCATATATTATAAAAGATAGACACTAGAGTACAATGCCGGATGTCTGTGGTTCGAGTCAATTTAGGGACCTACATATTGAGTCTAAAATAATAGCTAAATTTTTTTAAAGCTATAAATAATAATTTTCTTTTACTTCTGTTGTATTGATCATCTTATGTTTAACTAAACTCTCATTCATATTCTATACCAAGATTATCTAAAAACATTATATATTCACATCCTTTGTTCACATTCTATACCACGATTCTATACTCACATGTTATACCATTTTCATTATCAATATACTAGACCAATATTTTACAACGACGTTGTATGTCACGCTAGATACCCACGTTATATACCCTCATTTGACATCTACCTCATATACCCACATTATATACCCTCATTTGACATCTACCTCATATACCCACATTATATACCCTCATTTGACATCTACCTCATATACCCACATTATATACCCTCATTTGACATCTACCTCATATACCCACATTATATACCCTCATTTGACATCTACCTCATATACCCACATTATATACCCTCATTTGACATCTACCTCATATACCCACATTATATACCCTCATTTGACATCTACCTCATATACCCACATTTTATACCCTCATTTGACATCTACCTCATATACCCACATTATATACCCTCATTTGACATCTACCTCATATACCCACATTTATACCCCACATTCTATATCTAGTGTCTACATTCTAAACAATCTATTATCATATTGTATAAACACATTCTATACCCACATTCTATTATCATAATGTATAAACACATTCTACATCCACATGTCTAAACTTTGGTTAATAGAACGAACGCGCTTAAAAAATAAATAAAACGTATATAATATCTACTTAAAGTACGAATTAAACATACAAAAAAATATCTGACCGTATAGGATAAACAAGAAAAAACATTCAAAATCTTTCATCACCTTAGCGATCTCGAAGTGTACGTATTATTGGCATCATTGTTACTTTCTGCTTACTTTCTCAAGCACAATATACAAAACTAAGCAAGCCATGCCTACAAGTGCACTAAATAACGATGCAGATGGCAAGGTGCACAGCATGCTAATACCGAAGCTATCTAGTACCTTTAATTCCATTTGAAGAGAGTTTGACTAAAACATTTTAAATTAAATTCAACTTTATTTTTTATATTGTCGACATCGTGAAAGACCTAGATTAACAAGAGGGTGGATTAGTAGGAGAAACTTCCAATTTACAACAGACATTTTAAAAAATAATAATTAATTAATGAATTAATTAATACTTATATAACTTCTTTATACACATATACAAGACATATATTACGCGCAGACGGCGAGTCTTAATTGGCGTATCACCGTCGGTATAGTCACCGTATGTGTTTTGGAAAGAATTAAACGAAATAATAATGTTATGAATAAAGCGAATGCGTGAAAAAAGTATGAATGGAGCTAAAAGACCTAAATCCTTTTTTTAAATAAAAAGAATTGCTTGTAGGCCTACATATATATTTGGATTTAGAGCCTATATACTATTATTAAAGATGTAGATCTACTGTTATAAGAGTGTGTGTGTGTGTGTACCTAATTTTGATTACATTCTGACCTTTCATTCTTTTGGAAGACGTTTATTGTGCCCTAGAATATGTTCTTCCATGTGTTAGTGGAAAAATTGTAGATTCCCTGCCATTACTAGCAAGTGGCTACGCCCATGTAGCGCATGTTATGTGTGAGTTACACATTTTGTATGTAAAAATGCTTTAGAGACACAAAAATTGAAGGTTAATTTGATTACATTATGAGATGAATGGACTTTATTTTTGCACGTTCATCTGTTAAAGTTGTGACGACACGTTTTAGCTCATTCAAGGTATCGCTCAGGTCCAAGCATTTAAATATTTTATTTAACAATTTTATCTTCAATTTTCTTAACTTAGCATATCGACCATTCAAAATACAACCACCACCCCTCCAATCCACCCCCCTTCCTTTGGCACCGACGTCACATTTTACCTTCCCTATACTGACACGCGCCACACTAGACTCTTTACTTATCTTGGCGGACATCCGTTACTCCCTACTATTTACTGGACCGACATGAGCGAAAGTGGACTGAGCCTTCCTTTACCTCACGCCAGGTAACGCTTTCCCCTGCCGCACCCCCCGCGGGAACCGCTCTTCACTTTAAAGTACCCACTCAACTCAAACGCTTTGGGGATGGTTTCTCCGATCGACTAGCGCTAGCCAGTTCATTACAGCCCGATGCAATACTGTCCGGTGGACTACAGCACAGTTCAATGTGGCTCAGCGGTCTGGTTTTGTACGGCGCAGTTTGCAGAGAGGTAATATGATTCGTTACGGCGCATTACGACGGTCCAGTGCGGAGCATTTTTGGGGGTAAATGTGTATTTTCCTAAATTTAAAGAAATATACTCAGGAAAGACTAAAATTTATCCAAGCACGTAATCTACACGATATACATCAATTTTAAAGTTAACACATCCTAAAGTTAAATAAAACATTATATACATTCGTCAAAATATTCAAATTTTACTCTTTCTCATAGATTTTTCTAGAATATGTTCGAATGATGCCGTTCTTGTCACAAGGCAATGATTTTATAATCATCATGCCTCTAGTGTATTCTACATGCCATTATAGCGGCAACAACATATATTTAAATTCTTAGAAAGGTTTATTCTCATATTTTTTTTTACGCATCAATGAGAAGGAACCTAGACTTGTATATAGGTATTTGAATATGAAAACTTTTTTTTTAATATATGACTATTCATAAATTTTTCTAGCCTTAAATCATTATTTAGGCAGCGACCATCCCTCTTTTTCAGGTTTTTCATTCAAGGAAACATAATGACATATTAAAAAGTTTTATCGCTTTATCGTGAAAAGCTGCTAAAAGTCATATATTTTATGTTTTAATGATCATATTGGTTTTCTTGACTCAACACTGAATGCTCTAGGTCATAAAGAAATGTCCATATTCCCTTCTTCTATATGTCGTCCTCTTTCTGTTAGGACTCAAACAGAAAGATATAAAAACTCCTTTTGATTGGACCAATACAAATTATCTTATCTTATATTTTAGTTGTAATGTTTATTTTTCAATCAAAGTTTTTTTTAAATATAGTCTTTTAATACAGTCTTAAAAGAAATGTACTTTTAGTTTTTAATTCATTTGTGATAACAGAAACATACACGTTACATATTTGTCTTAAAAGCTAAAAGTTATAGTAAAATTCAGTTTTTTGTTGTTGTTTTTATCTTTCATTAAGTAAAACTTTTACATATTCGAAAGCATTAGAGTATATTTTTCTCAACAAGTATTTCCTTCTACGATGTTTTACTAATACGAATTCAAAACATACTTACTTAATATCAACTAAGAGCAGTGCCTGCGTAAATTGGAATTTTCAATATTTTTTTGTACAACTTGTAATTAAATTATTTATGTAAGAAATTGTATGCATCATTGGTATTTTGGATTTTATAATTTTACTTTTAAAACAGAAATAAAAAACAAAACAACACTTTAATCTAAAATCTAAAAGCATAAGTTAATTGATATATAAATAAAAGTTAATTAACTGCAATTAAAAGACCTATAATATTTAATCTATTGTTATAACTCTAGTAGTGACGCGGGTGGGGTCGAACGATGTTCGGTCGTGTTCTATAAGGCCTTCAAGGACCATATATAAAGAGCGAAAGTATTACAGTAAAGTTTCTCATTTCCTAAGCTTGAAATCAAATCGCCTAGATATTTATGAAAATGTTAATAAAAATTTGATTTAACTTATTGTATAAATTTGTAGAACGAATTGATTTAATAACGTTTTTGTTTTGATATTTAACTCATAGGATTTTTTCACATTAAAGCCTAAGCTAAAGAAAAAAAATAGGTCATTTTTGTTATTTAATTGTTGATGCAAAAGTAATTTTTGCTTTAAAAACTTAAGAGTAGATTTTGATTTAAAAATCTCTCTATTCTGAGATGTTTTAGAAAGTTAAAACAAGAGTCAACTAAATTACATACAACAATGAAGAAAAACATAGATACTAGATCCCTGTAAACCTGCCAGATTTTCTTTTTTTCTATATTAACTTACATAGATAAATTATTTTATTAATAAAAATTAATGCTAAATTAGGTATAATTTTAGTTTAAATTGTTTAGTTCAATGTTTTTTGTTTAAATTTGTTTTCAATTAAATATAACTAATGTAGGATCTGTAGCAATATTTCTATTTAAAAAAATAAAAAATTTATATAAATAGTTAAGCGCTGTAAAATTGGAAATAAAAAAAATATTAAATTTACTAACAGCATTTCTTTATTGGAAAAATATAGAAAAAAAAATAAATTTATAAATAAAAGGAGTAAAACAATTTGAGTTTTATTTAATAAAAAATGATACTCTCTATAATTATACAATGTATATAAATGTAATATTATAATTCCTCAATGCTTTAAAATAAATGTAAAAAATAAACAAATAGTACTTATTTAGCAGTACGATTACATTGTCTACAAATTTATTTTAATATTTTCATATTATTGATGCCGACCTTATTTTTGCATGACGTGTAAACTCGTGTTTCTATAAGCAACTTTAGGTATTGAAGATAAAAACGTTTCTGTTTTAATAGCAAAATGTAAAATAGCATTAGGGCCTAATAGTTTATCAAAATGTACGAAAAATCTTAATGTTTAAAAATATTCTTTAAAACTCTAAACAAAGTTTTTCGGATACTTTTTTAAAAATTGTTATTTAAAATATTTTAGATTTCGACCAAAAATAAAAGAAAGATATGAGTACATAAACAATTAATTAACAAAAAAAAAATCTTATAAATCTCTAGCACTAGACTATATTTTTTAATGAAAAATTAATTTAAAAAAAAAAAAAGAAAATATAGGTAAACCAAACAATCTTACCATTTTTTGTTAAAGAACTGCTTGAGCTAAAAGAATTTAAAAGTTGACTGAATTGCTCATTTCCTGAGCTTGGAATCAAATCGCCTAGATATTTATGAAATTGTAAAAAACAATTTAGATAAAACTTATTGTCTAAATTTGTGGAACGAATTGATTAGATAACGTTTTTTTTATATTTAACTTTTCAAATTTGTCACAATAAAGCTTAAGCTAGAGGAAACAATTAGGTCATTTTTGTTATTTGATTGTTGTTGCAAAAGAACTTTTTGCTTTTATAACTTAAGAGTAGATTTTGATTTATAAATCTCTCTATACTGAGATGTCTTTAAAAACTTAAACTAGTGTCATCTAAATTATATACAAATATTAAATGAAGAAAAATATAGATACTAGGTCCCTGTAAAACTGCCATATTTTCTCTTTCCTATATTGATTTGCCTAGATAAATTTTTTTATTAATAATAATTAATGCTAAATTAGGTATAATTTTAGTTTAAATTGTTTAGTTCAAGGTTTTTTGTTTGCTTTTGTTTTCATTTAAATTTAACTATTGTCAGGATCTGTAGCAATATTTCTATTTAAAAAATAAGAAATGTATATAAATATTTTTATATTTTAAGCGCTGTATAATTAGAAATAAAAAAAATATTAAATTTACTAACAGCATTTTTTTATTGAATAAATATAGAAAACAAAAAATACTTTTTATAAATAAAAGGAGTAAAACAATTTGAGTTTTATTTGAAAAAAATGATATTCTCTTAATAATTATACAATGTATATAACTGTAACATTATAACTGCTCAATGCTTTAAAATAAATGTAAAAAATAATTAGATAGTACTTATTTAACAGTACGATTACATTGTCTACAAATTTATTTTACATTTGAACTTGTTCATATTATTGATGCAGACCTTATTTTAGCATGACGTTTAAACTCGTGTTTATATAAGCAACTTTAGGTATTGAAGATAAAAACGTTTCTGTTTTAATAGCAAAATGTAAAATAGCATTAGGGCCTAATAGTTTATCAAAAATGTACGAAATAATCTTAATGTTTAAAAATATTCTGAAAAACTCTGAACAATGTTTTTCAGATACTTTTGAAAAATTGTTATTTACAAAATTTTTTATTATGACCAACAACAAAAGAAAGATAGTAGAGTACATAAACAATTAATTAATCAAAAATTTTTTTTATAAATCTCTAGCATTAGACTTTATTTTTTAATGAAAAATTAATTTAAAAAAAGGGTAAGAAGAATTAGGTAAACCAAACAATCTTACCATTATTTGTTAAAGAACTGCTAGAGCTAAAAGATTTGAAAAGTGGACCAAATTGCTCATTTCCTGAGCTTGGAATCAAATCGCCTAGATATTTATGAAAATGTTAATAAAATTTATTATTGTATAAATTTGTGGAACAAATTGATTTGATAACGTTTCTGTTTTGAAATTTAACTCATCGTATTTTTTCACAAAAAAGCTTAAGCTAAAAAAAATAAATAGGTCATTTTTGTTATTTGATTGTTGTTGCAAAATTAATTTTTGCTTTAATAACTTAAAAGTTAAAATTGATAAATAAATATCACGATTCTAAGATGTCTTTAGAAAGTTAAGACAATCGTCATCTACATAATATACAAATATTAAATAAAGAAAAAATAGATACTAGATCCCTATAAACCTGCCATATTTTCTTTTTTTCTATATTGAATTGCCGGGATAAATTATTTTTTTAATAAAATTTATTGCTAAGTTATGTATAAATTTAGCTTAAATTGTTTAGTTCAATGTTTTTTGTTTGCTTTTGTTTTCATTTAGGTGTAATTATTGTTAGGATCTGTAGCAATATTTCTATTTAAAAAATAAGAAATGTAAATAAAAATATGTATATATATATTTTAAGTGCTGTATATTTGGAAATATATATGTATGTATATATATTAATTTTACTAACAGCATTTATTTATTAAATAAATATAGAAAAAAAAATATTTTTATAAATAAAAGGAGTAAAGAAATTTTAGTTTTATTCTATAGAAACTAATACTCTTTTTAATTATACAACGCGTATAGGTGTACTAATATAATTGCTAAATGCTTAAAATTGAATAAAAAAATAAACTGATAGTACTATTTTAACAGTACGACTACTTTGTCAACAAATTTATTTTACATTTGAACTTCTCGTTCATATTATTGATGCATACTTTATTTTCGCATGACATATAAAATTATGTTTATATAATCAACTTTAGCTATTGGAGATAAAAAAAAATTCTGTTTAAATAGCAAAATGTAATTAGCATTAGGGTCTAATAGTTTATCATAAAATGTACGAAATAATCTTAATGTTTGAAAATATTCTTTAAAAATCTGAACAATGTTTTTCGGATACTTTTTAAAAATTATTATTTACAAAATTTTAGATTTCGACCAAAAACAAATGAAAGATAGTAGAGTACATAAACATTTAATTAACCAAAAAAAATTCTTATAAATGTCTAGCACTAGACTAAATTTTTAATGAAAAATTTATTTTTAAAAAAGTTTAGAAAAAATAACGTAAACCAAACAATCTTACCATTATTTTTTAAAGAACTGCTAGAGCTAAAAGATTTGAAAAGTGGACCAAATTGCTCATTTCCTGAGCTTGGAATCAAATCGCCTAGATATTTATGAAATTTTCAAAAACAATTTAGATAAAACTTATTGTCTAAATTTGTGGAACGAATTGATTAGATAACGTTTTTTTTATATTTAACTTTTCAAATTTGTCACAATAAAGCTTAAGCTAGAGGAAACAATAAGGTCATTTTTGTTATTTGATTGTTGTTGCAAAATTACTTTTTGCTTTTATAACTTAAGAGTAGATTTTGATTTATAAATCTCTCTATACTGAGATGTCTTTAAAAACTTAAACTAGTGTCATCTAAATTATATACAAATATTAAATGAAGAAAAATATAGATACTAGGTCCCTGTAAACCTGCCATATTTTCTCTTTCCTATATTGATTTGCCTAGATAAATTTTTTTATTAATAATAATTAATGCTAAATTAGGTATAATTTTAGTTTAAATTGTTTAGTTCAATGTTTTTTGTTTGCTTTTGTTTTTATTTAAATTTAACTATTGTCAGTATCTGTAGCAATATTTCTATTTAAAAAATAAGAAATGTATAAAAATATTTTTATATTTTAAGCGCTGTATAATTAGAAATAAAAAAAATATAAAATTTACTAACAGCATTTTTTTATTGATTAAATATAGAAAACAAAAAATAATTTTTATAAATAAAAGGAGTAAAACAATTTGAGTTTTATTTGATAAAAAATGATACTCTCTATAATTATACAATGTATATAACTGTAACATTGTAACTGCTCAATGCTTTAAAATAAATGTAAAAAATAATTAGATAATACTTATTTAACAGTACGATTACATTGTCTACAAATTTATTTTAAATTTGAACTTGTTCATATTATTGATGCAGACCTTATTTTTGCATGACATGTAAACTCGTGTTTATATAAGCAACTTTAGGTATTGAAGATAAAAATGTTTCTGTTTTAATAGCAAAATGTAAAATAGCATTAGGGCCTAATAGTTTATCAAAAATGTACGAAAAATCTTAATGTTTAAAAATATTCTGAAAAACTCTGAACAATGTTTTTCGGATACTTTTTAAAAATTATTATTTACAAAATTTTAGATTTCGACCAAAAACAAATGAAAGATAGTAGAGTACATAAACATTTAATTAACCAAAAAAAATTCTTATAAATGTCTAGCACTAGACTAAATTTTTAATGAAAAATTTATTTTTAAAAAAGTTTAGAAAAAATAACGTAAACCAAACAATCTTACCATTATTTTTTGAAGAACTGCTAGAGCTAAAAGATTTGAAAAGTGGACCAAATTGCTCATTTCCTGAGCTTGGAATCAAATCGCCTAGATATTTATGAAATTTTCAAAAACAATTTAGATAAAACTTATTGTCTAAATTTGTGGAACGAATTGATTAGATAACGTTTTTTTTATATTTAACTTTTCAAATTTGTCACAATAAAGCTTAAGCTAGAGGAAACAATTAGGTCATTTTTGTTATTTGATTGTTGTTGCAAAAGTACTTTTTGCTTTTATAACTTAAGAGTAGATTTTGATTTATAAATCTCTCTATACTGAGATGTCTTTAAAAACTTAAACTAGTGTCATCTAAATTATATACAAATATTAAATGAAGAAAAATATAGATACTAGGTCCCCATAAACCTGCCATATTTTCTCTTTCCTATATTGATTTGCCTAGATAAATTTTTTTATTAATAATAATTAATGCTTAATTAGGTATAATTTTAGTTTAAATTGTTTAGTTCAATGTTTTTTGTTTGCTTTTGTTTTCATTTAAATTTAACTATTGTCAGTATCTGTAGCAATATTTCTATTTAAAAAATAAGAAATGTATAAAAATATTTTTATATTTTAAGCGCTGTATAATTAGAAATAAAAAAAATATAAAATTTACTAACAGCATTTTTTTATTGATTAAATATAGAAAACAAAAAATAATTTTTATAAATAAAAGGAGTAAAACAATTTGAGTTTTATTTGATAAAAAATGATACTCTCTATAATTATACAATGTATATAACTGTAACATTGTAACTGCTCAATGCTTTAAAATAAATGTAAAAAATAATTAGATAATACTTATTTAACAGTACGATTACATTGTCTACAAATTTATTTTAAATTTGAACTTGTTCATATTATTGATGCAGACCTTATTTTTGCATGACATGTAAACTCGTGTTTATATAAGCAACTTTAGGTATTGAAGATAAAAACGTTTCTGTTTTAATAGCAAAATGTAAAATAGCATTAGGGCCTAATAGTTTATCAAAAATGTACGAAAAATCTTAATGTTTAAAAATATTCTGAAAAAGTCTGAACAATGTTTTTCAGATACTTTTGAAAAAATTGTTATTTACAAAATTTTTTTTTTTGACCAACAACAAAAGAAAGATAGTAGAGTACATAAACAATTAATTAATCAAAAAAAATTCTTATAAATCTCTAGCATTAGACTTTATTTTTTAATGAAAAATTAATTTAAAAAAAGGGTAAGAAAAATTAGGTAAACCACACAATCTTACCATTATTTGTTGAAGAACTGCTAGAGCTAAAAGATTTGAAAAGTGGACCAAATTGCTCATTTCCTGAGCTTGGAATCAAATCGCCTAGATATTTATGAAATGTTAATAAAATTTATTATTGTAAAAATTTGTGGAACGAATTGATTAGATAACATTTCTGTTTTGAAATTTAACTCATCGTATTTTTTCACAATAAAGCTTAAGCTAAAGAAAACAAATAGGTCATTTTTGTTATTTGATTGTTGTTGCAAAAGTACTTTTTGCTTTTATAACTTAAGAGTAAAAATTGATAAATAAATATCATGATTCTAAGATGTCTTTAGAAAGTTAAGACAATCGTCATCTAAATAATATACAAATATTAAATAAAGAAAAAATAGATACTAGATCCCTATAAACCTGCCATATTTTCTTTTTTTCTATATTGAATTGCCGGGATAAATTATTTTTTTAATAAAAATTATTGCTAAGTTATGTATAAATTTAGCTTAAATTGTTTAGTTCAATGTTTTTTGTTTGCTTTTGTTTTCATTTAGGTGTAATTATTGTTAGGATCTGTAGCAATATTTCTATTTAAAAAATAAGAAACGTAAATAAAAATATGTATATATATATTTTAAGTGCTGTATATTTGGAAATATATATATATATATATATATATATTAATTTTACTAACAGCATTTATTTATTAAATAAATATAGAAAACAAAAAATATTTTTATAAATAAAAGGAGTAAAGAAATTTTAGTTTTATTCTATAGAAACTAATACTCTTTTTAATTATACAACGCGTATAGGTGTACTAATATAATTGCTAAATGCTTAAAATTGAATAAAAAAATAAACTGATAGTACTATTTTAACAGTACGACTACTTTGTCAACAAATTTATTTTACATTTGAAGTTCTCGTTCATATTATTGATGCATACATTATTTTCGCATGACATGTAAAATTATGTTTATATAATCAACTTTAGCTATTGGAGATAAAAATTTTCTGTTTTAATAGCAAAAAGTAAATAGCATTAGGGTCTAATAGTTTATCATTAAATGTACGAAATAATCTTAATGTTTGAAAATATTCTTTAAAATTCTGAACAGTGTTTTTCGGATACTTTTTAAAAATTGTTATTTACAAAATTTTAGATTTCGACCAACAACAAAAGAAAGATAGTAGAGTACATAAACAATTAATTAATCAAAAAAAATTCTTATAAATCTCTAGCATTAGGCTTTATTTTTTAATGAAAAATTAATTTAAAAAAAGGGTAAGAAAAATTAGGTAAACCACACAATCTTACCATTATTTGTTGAAGAACTGCTAGAGCTAAAAGATTTGAAAAGTGGACCAAATTGCTCATTTCCTGAGCTTGGAATCAAATCGCCTAGATATTTATGAAATGTTAATAAAATTTATTATTGTAAAAATTTGTGGAACGAATTGATTAGATAACATTTCTGTTTTGAAATTTAACTCATCGTATTTTTTCACAATAAAGCTTAAGCTAGAGGAAACAATTAGGTCATTTTTGTTATTTGATTGTTGTTGCAAAAGTACTTTTTGCTTTTATAACTTAAGAGTAGATTTTGATTTATAAATCTCTCTATACTGAGATGTCTTTAAAAACTTAAACTAGTGTCATCTAAATTATATACAAATATTAAATGAAGAAAAATATAGATACTAGGTCCCCGTAAACCTGCCATATTTTCTCTTTCCTATATTGATTTGCCTAGATAAATTTTTTTATTAATAATAATTAATGCTAAATTAGGTATAATTTTAGTTTAAATTGTTTAGTTTAATGTTTTTTGTTTGCTTTTGTTTTTATTTAAATTTAACTATTGTCAGTATCTGTAGCAATATTTCTATTTAAAAAATAAGAAATGTATATAAATATTTTTATATTTTAAGCGCTGTATAATTAGAAATAAAAAAAATATTAAATTTACTAACAGCATTTTTTTATTGAATAAATATAGAAAACAAAAAATAATTTTTATAAATAAAAGGAGTAAAACAATTTGAGTTTTATTTGATAAAAAATGATACTCTCTATAATTATACAATGTATATAACTGTAACATTGTAACTGCTCAATGCTTTAAAATAAATGTAAAAAATAATTAGATAATACTTATTTAACAGTACGATTACATTGTCTACAAATTTATTTTAAATTTGAACTTGTTCATATTATTGATGCAGACCTTATTTTTGCATGACATGTAAACTCGTGTTTATATAAGCAACTTTAGGTATTGAAGATAAAAACGTTTCTGTTTTAATAGCAAAATGTAAAATAGCATTAGGGCCTAATAGTTTATCAAAAATGTACGAAAAATCTTAATGTTTAAAAATATTCTGAAAAACTCTGAACAATGTTTTTCAGATACTTTTGAAAAAATTGTTATTTACAAAATTTTTTATTTTGACCAACAACAAAAGAAAGATAGTAGAGTACATAAACAATTAATTAATCAAAAAAAATTCTTATAAATCTCTAGCATTAGACTTTATTTTTTAATGAAAAATTAATTTAAAAAAAGGGTAAGAAAAATTAGGTAAACCACACAATCTTACCATTATTTGTTGAAGAACTGCTAGAGCTAAAAGATTTGAAAAGTGGACCAAATTGCTCATTTCCTGAGCTTGGAATCAAATCGCCTAGATATTTATGAAATGTTAATAAAATTTATTATTGTAAAAATTTGTGGAACGAATTGATTAGATAACATTTCTGTTTTGAAATTTAACTCATCGTATTTTTTCACAATAAAGCTTAAGCTAAAGAAAACAAATAGGTCATTTTTGTTATTTGAGTGTTGTTGCAAAAGTACTTTTTGCTTTAATAACTTAAGAGTAAAAATTGATAAATAAATATCATGATTCTAAGATGTCTTTAGAAAGTTAAGACAATCGTCATCTAAATAATATACAAATATTAAATAAAGAAAAAATAGATACTAGATCCCTATAAACCTGCCATATTTTCTTTTTTTCTATATTGAATTGCCGGGATAAATTATTTTTTTAATAAAAATTATTGCTAAGTTATGTATAAATTTAGCTTAAATTGTTTAGTTCAATGTTTTTTGTTTGCTTTTGTTTTCATTTAGGTGTAATTATTGTTAGGATCTGTAGCAATATTTCTATTTAAAAAATAAGAAACGTAAATAAAAATATGTATATATATATTTTAAGTGCTGTATATTTGGAAATATATATATATATATATATATTAATTTTACTAACAGCATTTATTTATTAAATAAATATAGAAAACAAAAAATATTTTTATAAATAAAAGGAGTAAAGAAATTTTAGTTTTATTCTATAGAAACTAATACTCTTTTTAATTATACAACGCGTATAGGTGTACTAATATAATTGCTAAATGCTTTAAATTGAATAAAAAAATAAACTGATAGTACTATTTTAACAGTACGACTACTTTGTCAACAAATTTATTTTACATTTGAACTTCTCGTTCATATTATTGATGCATACCTTATTTTTACATGACATGTAAAATTATGTTTATATAATCAACTTTAGCTATTGGAGATAAAAATTTTCTGTTTTAATAGCAAAAAGTAAATATCATTAGGGTCTAATAGTTTATCATTAAATGTACGAAATAATCTTAATGTTTGAAAATATTCTTTAAAATTCTGAACAGTGTTTTTCGGATACTTTTTAAAAATTGTTATTTACAAAATTTTAGATTTCGACCAACAACAAAAGAAAGATAGTAGAGTACATAAACAATTAATTAATCAAAAAAAATTCTTATAAATCTCTAGCATTAGACTTTATTTTTTAATGAAAAATTAATTTAAAAAAAGGGTAAGAAAAATTAGGTAAACCACACAATCTTACCATTATTTGTTGAAGAACTGCTAGAGCTAAAAGATTTGAAAAGTGGACCAAATTGCTCATTTCCTGAGCTTGGAATCAAATCGCCTAGATATTTATGAAATGTTAATAAAATTTATTATTGTAAAAATTTGTGGAACGAATTGATTAGATAACATTTCTGTTTTGAAATTTAACTCATCGTATTTTTTCACAATAAAGCTTAAGCTAAAGAAAACAAATAGGTCATTTTTGTTATTTGAGTGTTGTTGCAAAAGTACTTTTTGCTTTAATAACTTAAGAGTAAAAATTGATAAATAAATATCATGATTCTAAGATGTCTTTAGAAAGTTAAGACAATCGTCATCTAAATAATATACAAATATTAAATAAAGAAAAAATAGATACTAGATCCCTATAAACCTGCCATATTTTCTTTTTTTCTATATTGAATTGCCGGGATAAATTATTTTTTTAATAAAATTTATTGCTAAGTTATGTATAAATTTAGCTTAAATTGTTTAGTTCAATGTTTTTTGTTTGCTTTTGTTTTCATTTAGGTGTAATTATTGTTAGGATCTGTAGCAATATTTCTATTTAAAAAATAAGAAACGTAAATAAAAATATGTATATATATATTTTAAGTGCTGTATATTTGGAAATATATATATATATATATATTAATTTTACTAACAGCATTTATTTATTAAATAAATATAGAAAACAAAAAATATTTTTATAAATAAAAGGAGTAAAGAAATTTTAGTTTTATTCTATAGAAACTAATACTCTTTCTAATTATACAACGCGTATAGGTGTACTAATATAATTGCTAAATGCTTTAAATTGAATAAAAAAATAAACTGATAGTACTATTTTAACAGTACGACTACTTTGTCAACAAATTTATTTTACATTTGAACTTCTCGTTCATATTATTGATGCATACCTTATTTTTACATGACATGTAAAATTATGTTTATATAATCAACTTTAGCTATTGGAGATAAAAATTTTCTGTTTTAATAGCCAAAAAGTAAATAGCATTAGGGTCTAATAGTTTATCATTAAATGTACGAAATAATCTTAATGTTTGAAAATATTCTTTAAAATTCTGAACAGTGTTTTTCGGATACTTTTTAAAAATTGTTATTTACAAAATTTTAGATTTCGACCAACAACAAAAGAAAGATAGTAGAGTACATAAACAATTAATTAATCAAAAAAAATTCTTATAAATCTCTAGCATTAGACTTTATTTTTTCATGAAAAATTAATTTAAAAAAAGGGTAAGAAAAATTAGGTAAACCACACAATCTTACCATTATTTGTTGAAGAACTGCTAGAGCTAAAAGATTTGAAAAGTGGACCAAATTGCTCATTTCCTGAGCTTGGAATCAAATCGCCTAGATATTTATGAAATGTTAATAAAATTTATTATTGTAAAAATTTGTGGAACGAATTGATTAGATAACATTTCTGTTTTGAAATTTAACTCATCGTATTTTTTCACAATAAAGCTTAAGCTAAAGAAAACAAATAGGTCATTTTTGTTATTTGTGTGTTGTTGCAAAAGTACTTTTTGCTTTAATAACTTAAGAGTAAAAATTGATAAATAAATATCATGATTCTAAGATGTCTTTAGAAAGTTAAGACAATTGTCATCTAAATAATATACAAATATTAAATAAAGAAAAAATAGATACTAGATCCCTATAAACCTGCCATATTTTCTTTTTTTCTATATTGAATTGCCGGGATAAATTATTTTTTTAATAAAAATTATTGCTAAGTTATGTATAAATTTAGCTTAAATTGTTTAGTTCAATGTTTTTTGTTTGCTTTTGTTTTCATTTAGGTGTAATTATTGTTAGGATCTGTAGCAATATTTCTATTTAAAAAATAAGAAATGTAAATAAAAATATGTATATATATATTTTAAGTGCTGTATATTTGGAAATATATATATATATATATATATTAATTTTACTAACAGCATTTATTTATTAAATAAATATAGAAAACAAAAAATATTTTTATAAATAAAAGGAGTAAAGAAATTTTAGTTTTATTCTATAGAAACTAATACTCTTTTTAATTATACAACGCGTATAGGTGTACTAATATAATTGCTAAATGCTTTAAATTGAATAAAAAAATAAACTGATAGTACTATTTTTACAGTACGACTACTTTGTTTACAAATTTATTTTACATTTGAACTTCTCGTTCATATTATTGATGCATACCTTATTTTTACATGACATGTAAAATTATGTTTATATAATCAACTTTAGCTATTGGAGATAAAAATTTTCTGTTTTAATAGCAAAAAGTAAATAGCATTAGGGTCTAATAGTTTATCATTAAATGTACGAAATAATCTTAATGTTTGAAAATATTCTTTAAAATTCTGAACAGTGTTTTTCTGATACTTTTTAAAAATTGTTATTTACAAAAATTTTAGATTTCGACCAACAACAAAAGAAAGATAGTAAAGTACATAAACAATTAATTAACCAAAAAAAAATTTTTATAAATCTCTTGCATTAGACTATATTTTTTAATAAAAAATTAATTTTAAAAAAAGGTAAGAAAAATTAGGTAAACCAAACAATCTTACCATTATTTTTTGAAGAACTGCTTGAGCTAAAAGAATTTGAAAGTTGACCAAATTGCTCATTTCCTGAGCTTGGAATCAAATCGCCTAGATATTTATGAAATTGTAAAAAACAATTTAGATAAAACTTCGTGTCTAAATTTGTGGAACGAATTGATTAGTTAACGTTTTTTTTTATATTTAACTTTTCAAATTTGTCACAATAAAGCTTAAGCTAGAGGAAACAATTAGGTCATTTTTGTTATTTGATTGTTGTTGCAAAAGTACTTTTTGCTTATATAACTTAAGAGTAGATTTTGATTTATAAATCTGTCTATACTGAGATGTCTTTAGAAACTTAAACTAGTGTCATCTAAATTATATACAAATATTAAATGAAGAAAAATATAGATACTAGGTCCCCGTAAACCTGCCATATTTTCTCTTTCCTATATTGATTTGCCTAGATAAATTTTTTTATTAATAATAATTAATGCTAAATTAGGTATAATTTTAGTTTAAATTGTTTAGTTCAATGTTTTTTGTTTGCTTTTGTTTTTATTTAAATTTAACTATTGTCAGTATCTGTAGCAATATTTCTATTTAAAAAATAAGAAATGTATATAAATATTTTTATATTTTAAGCGCTGTATAATTAGAAATAAAAAAAATATAAAATTTACTAACAGCATTTTTTTATTGAATAAATATAGAAAACAAAAAATAATTTTTATAAATAAAAGGAGTAAAACAATTTGAGTTTTATTTGATAAAAAATGATACTCTCTATAATTATACAATGTATATAACTGTAACATTGTAACTGCTCAATGCTTTAAAATAAATGTAAAAAATAATTAGATGATACTTATTTAACAGTACGATTACATTGTCTACAAATTTATTTTAAATTTGAACTTGTTCATATTATTGATGCAGACCTTATTTTTGCATGACATGTAAACTCGTGTTTATATAAGCAACTTTAGGTATTGAAGATAAAAACGTTTCTGTTTTAATAGCAAAATGTAAAATAGCATTAGGGCCTAATAGTTTATCAAAAATGTACAAAAAATCTTAATGTTTAAAAATATTCTGAAAAACTCTGAACAATGTTTTTCAGATACTTTTGAAAAAATTGTTATTTACAAAATTTTTATTTTGACCAACAACAAAAGAAAGATAGTAGAGTACATAAACAATTAATTAATAAAAAAAAATTCTTATAAATCTCTAGCATTAGACTTTATTTTTTAATGAAAAATTAATTTAAAAAAAGGGTAAGAAAAATTAGGTAAACCACACAATCTTACCATTATTTGTTGAAGAACTGCTAGAGCTAAAAGATTTGAAAAGTGGACCAAATTGCTCATTTCCTGAGCTTGGAATCAAATCGCCTAGATATTTATGAAATGTTAATAAAATTTATTATTGTAAAAATTTGTGGAACGAATTGATTAGATAACATTTCTGTTTTGAAATTTAACTCATCGTATTTTTTCACAATAAAGCTTAAGCTAAAGAAAACAAATAGGTCATTTTTGTTATTTGAGTGTTGTTGCAAAAGTACTTTTTGCTTTAATAACTTAAGAGTAAAAATTGATAAATAAATATCATGATTCTAAGATGTCTTTAGAAAGTTAAGACAATCGTCATCTAAATAATATACAAATATTAAATAAAGAAAAAATAGATACTAGATCCCTATAAACCTGCCATATTTTCTTTTTTTCTATATTGAATTGCCGGGAAAAATTATTTTTTTAATAAAAATTATTGCTAAGTTATGTATAAATTTAGCTTAAATTGTTTAGTTCAATGTTTTTTGTTTGCTTTTGTTTTCATTTAGGTGTAATTATTGTTAGGATCTGTAGCAATATTTCTATTTAAAAAATAAGAAATGTAAATAAAAATATGTATATATATATTTTAAGTGCTGTATATTTGGAAATATATATATATATATATATATTAATTTTACTAACAGCATTTATTTATTAAATAAATATAGAAAACAAAAAATATTTTTATAAATAAAAGGAGTAAAGAAATTTTAGTTTTATTCTATAGAAACTAATACTCTTTTTAATTATACAACGCGTATAGGTGTACTAATATAATTGCTAAATGCTTTAAATTGAATAAAAAAATAAACTGATAGTACTATTTTTACAGTACGACTACTTTGTTTACAAATTTATTTTACATTTGAACTTCTCGTTCATATTATTGATGCATACCTTATTTTTACATGACATGTAAAATTATGTTTATATAATCAACTTTAGCTATTGGAGATAAAAAAAATTCTGTTTTAATAGCAAAAAGTAAATATCATTAGGGTCTAATAGTTTATCATTAAATGTACGAAATAATCTTAATGTTTGAAAATATTCTTTAAAATTCTGAACAGTGTTTTTCTGATACTTTTTAAAAATTGTTATTTACAAAATTTTAGATTTCGACCAACAACAAAAGAAAGATAGTAAAGTACATAAACAATTAATTAACCAAAAAAAAATTTTTATAAATCTCTTGCATTAGACTATATTTTTTAATAAAAAATTAATTTTAAAAAAAGGTAAGAAAAATTAGGTAAACCAAACAATCTTACCATTATTTTTTGAAGAACTGCTTGAGCTAAAAGAATTTGAAAGTTGACCAAATTGCTCATTTCCTGAGCTTGGAATCAAATCGCCTAGATATTTATGAAATTGTAAAAAACAATTTAGATAAAACTTCGTGTCTAAATTTGTGGAACGAATTGATTAGTTAACGTTTTTTTTTATATTTAACTTTTCAAATTTGTCACAATAAAGCTTAAGCTAGAGGAAACAATTAGGTCATTTTTGTTATTTGATTGTTGTTGCAAAAGTACTTTTTGCTTATATAACTTAAGAGTAGATTTTGATTTATAAATCTGTCTATACTGAGATGTCTTTAGAAACTTAAACTAGTGTCATCTAAATTATATACAAATATTAAATGAAGAAAAATATAGATACTAGGTCCCCGTAAACCTGCCATATTTTCTCTTTCCTATATTGATTTGCCTAGATAAATTTTTTTATTAATAATAATTAATGCTAAATTAGGTATAATTTTAGTTTAAATTGTTTAGTTCAATGTTTTTTGTTTGCTTTTGTTTTTATTTAAATTTAACTATTGTCAGTATCTGTAGCAATATTTCTATTTAAAAAATAAGAAATGTATATAAATATTTTTATATTTTAAGCGCTGTATAATTAGAAATAAAAAAAATATAAAATTTACTAACAGCATTTTTTTATTGAATAAATATAGAAAACAAAAAATAATTTTTATAAATAAAAGGAGTAAAACAATTTGAGTTTTATTTAATAAAAAATGATACTCTCTATAATTATACAATGTATATAACTGTATATCATTGTAACTGCTCAATGCTTTAAAATAAATGTAAAAAATAATTAGATGATACTTATTTAACAGTACGATTACATTGTCTACAAATTTATTTTAAATTTGAACTTGTTCATATTATTGATGCAGACCTTATTTTTGCATGACATGTAAACTCGTGTTTATATAAGCAACTTTAGGTATTGAAGATAAAAACGTTTCTGTTTTAATAGCAAAATGTAAAATAGCATAAGGGCCTAATAGTTTATCAAAAATGTACAAAAAATCTTAATGTTTAAAAATATTCTGAAAAACTCTGAACAATGTTTTTCAGATACTTTTGAAAAAATTATTATTTACAAAATTTTTATTTTGACCAACAACAAAAGAAAGATAGTAGAGTACATAAACAATTAATTAATAAAAAAAAATTCTTATAAATCTCTAGCATTAGACTTTATTTTTTAATGAAAAATTAATTTAAAAAAAGGGTAAGAAAAATTAGGTAAACCACACAATCTTACCATTATTTGTTGAAGAACTGCTAGAGCTAAAAGATTTGAAAAGTGGACCAAATTGCTCATTTCCTGAGCTTGGAATCAAATCGCCTAGATATTTATGAAATGTTAATAAAATTTATTATTGTAAAAATTTGTGGAACGAATTGATTAGATAACATTTCTGTTTTGAAATTTAACTCATCGTATTTTTTCACAATAAAGCTTAAGCTAAAGAAAACAAATAGGTCATTTTTGTTATTTGAGTGTTGTTGCAAAAGTACTTTTTGCTTTAATAACTTAAGAGTAAAAATTGATAAATAAATATCATGATTCTAAGATGTCTTTAGAAAGTTAAGACAATCGTCATCTAAATAATATACAAATATTAAATAAAGAAAAAATAGATACTAGATCCCTATAAACCTGCCATATTTTATTTTTTTCTATATTGAATTGCCGGGATAAATTATTTTTTTAATAAAAATTATTGCTAAGTTATGTATAAATTTAGCTTAAATTGTTTAGTTCAATGTTTTTTGTTTGCTTTTGTTTTCATTTAGGTGTAATTATTGTTAGGATCTGTAGCAATATTTCTATTTAAAAAATAAGAAATGTAAATAAAAATATGTATATATATTTTAAGTGCTGTATATTTGGAAATATATATATATATATATATATATATTAATTTTACTAACAGCATTTATTTATTAAATAAATATAGAAAACAAAAAATATTTTTATAAATAAAAGGAGTAAAGAAATTTTAGTTTTATTCTATAGAAACTAATACTCTTTTTAATTATACAACGCGTATAGGTGTACTAATATAATTGCTAAATGCTTAAAATTGAATAAAGAAATAAACTGATAGTACTATTTTAACAGTACGACTACTTTGTCAACAAATTTGTTTTACATTTGAACTTCTCGTTCATATTATTGATGCATACCTTATTTTTACATGACATGTAAAATTATGTTTATATAATCAACTTTAGCTATTGGAGATAAAAAAATTTCTGTTTTAATAGCAAAAAGTAAATAGCATTAGGGTCTAATAGTTTATCATTATATGTACGAAATAATCTTAATGTTTGAAAATATTCTTTAAAATTCTGAACAGTGTTTTTCTGATACTTTTTAAAAATTGTTATTTACAAAATTTTAGATTTCGACCAACAACAAAAGAAAGATAGTAGAGTACATAAACAATTAATTAATCAAAAAAAATTCTTATAAATCTCTAGCATTAGACTTTATTTTTTAATGAAAAATTAATTTTAAAAAAGGGTAAGAAAAATTAGGTAAACCACACAATCTTACCATTATTTGTTGAAGAACTGCTAGAGCTAAAAGATTTGAAAAGTGGACCAAATTGCTCATTTCCTGAGCTTGGAATCAAATCGCCTAGATATTTATGAAATGTTAATAAAATTTATTATTGTAAAAATTTGTGGAACGAATTGATTAGATAACATTTCTGTTTTGAAATTTAACTCATCGTATTTTTTCACAATAAAGCTTAAGCTAAAGAAAACAAATAGGTCATTTTTGTTTTTTGAGTGTTGTTGCAAAAGTACTTTTTGCTTTAATAACTTAAGAGTAAAAATTGATAAATAAATATTATGATTCTAAGATGTCTTTAGAAAGTTAAGACAATCGTCATCTAAATAATATACAAATATTAAATAAAGAAAAAATAGATACTAGATCCCTATAAACCTGCCTTGTTTTCTTTTTTTCTATATTGAATTGCTGGGATAAATTATTTTTTTAATAAAAATTATTGCTAAGTTATGTATAAATTTAGCTTAAATTGTTTAGTTCAATGTTTTTTGTTTGCTTTTGTTTTCATTTAGGTGTAATTATTGTTAGGATCTGTAGCAATATTTCTATTTAAAAAATAAGAAATGTAAATAAAAATATGTATATATATATTTTAAGTGCTGTATATTTGGAAATATATATATATATATATATATATTAATTTTACTAACAGCATTTATTTATTAAATAAATATAGAAAACAAAAAATATTTTTATAAATAAAAGGAGTAAAGAAATTTTAGTTTTATTCTATAGAAACTAATACTCTTTTTAATTATACAACGCGTATAGGTGTACTAATATAATTGCTAAATGCTTAAAATTGAATAAAGAAATAAACTGATAGTACTATTTTAACAGTACGACTACTTTGTCAACAAATTTGTTTTACATTTGAACTTCTCGTTCATATTATTGATGCATACCTTATTTTTACATGACATGTAAAATTATGTTTATATAATCAACTTTAGCTATTGGAGATAAAAAAATTTCTGTTTTAATAGCAAAAAGTAAATAGCATTAGGGTCTAATAGTTTATCATTATATGTACGAAATAATCTTAATGTTTGAAAATATTCTTTAAAATTCTGAACAGTGTTTTTCTGATACTTTTTAAAAATTGTTATTTACAAAATTTTAGATTTCGACCAACAACAAAAGAAAGATAGTAGAGTACATAAACAATTAATTAATCAAAAAAAATTCTTATAAATCTCTAGCATTAGACTTTATTTTTTAATGAAAAATTAATTTTAAAAAAGGGTAAGAAAAATTAGGTAAACCACACAATCTTACCATTATTTGTTGAAGAACTGCTAGAGCTAAAAGATTTGAAAAGTGGACCAAATTGCTCATTTCCTGAGCTTGGAATCAAATCGCCTAGATATTTATGAAATGTTAATAAAATTTATTATTGTAAAAATTTGTGGAACGAATTGATTAGATAACATTTCTGTTTTGAAATTTAACTCATCGTATTTTTTCACAATAAAGCTTAAGCTAAAGAAAACAAATAGGTCATTTTTGTTTTTTGAGTGTTGTTGCAAAAGTACTTTTTGCTTTAATAACTTAAGAGTAAAAATTGATAAATAAATATTATGATTCTAAGATGTCTTTAGAAAGTTAAGACAATCGTCATCTAAATAATATACAAATATTAAATAAAGAAAAAATAGATACTAGATCCCTATAAACCTGCCTTGTTTTCTTTTTTTCTATATTGAATTGCTGGGATAAATTATTTTTTTAATAAAAATTATTGCTAAGTTATGTATAAATTTAGCTTAAATTGTTTAGTTCAATGTTTTTTGTTTGCTTTTGTTTTCATTTAGGTGTAATTATTGTTAGGATCTCTAGCAATATTTCTATTTAAAAAATAAGAAATGTAAATAAAAATATGTATATATATATTTTAAGTGCTGTATATTTGGAAATATATATATATATATATATATATATATTAATTTTACTAACAGCATTTATTTATTAAATAAATATAGAAAACAAAAAATATTTTTATAAATAAAAGGAGTAAAGAAATTTTAGTTTTATTCTATAGAAACTAATACTCTTTTTAATTATACAACGCGTATAGGTGTACTAATATAATTGCTAAATGCTTTAAATTGAATAAAAAAATAAACTGATAGTACTATTTTTACAGTACGTTACTTTGTCTACAAATTTATTTTACATTTGAACTTCTCGTTCATATTATTGATGCATACCTTATTTTTACATGACATGTAAAATTATGTTTATATAATCAACTTTAGCTATTGGAGATAAAAAAATTTCTGTTTTAATAGCAAAAAGTAAATAGCATTAGGGTCTAATAGTTTATCATTAAATGTACGAAATAATCTTAATGTTTGAAAATATTCTTTAAAATTCTGAACACGGTTTTCCGGATACTTTTTAAAAATTGTTATTTACAAAATTTTAGATTTCGACCAACAACAAAAGAAAGATAGTAAAGTAAATAAACAATTAATTAACCAAAAAAAAATTCTTATAAATCTCTTGCATTAGACTATATTTTTTAATAAAAAATTAATTTTAAAAAAAGGTAAGAAAAATTAGGTAAACCAAACAATCTTACCATTATTTTTTGAAGAAGTGCTAGAGCTAAAAGATTTGAAAAGTGGACCATATTGCTCATTTCCTGAGCTTGGAATCAAATCGCCTAGATATTTATGAAATGTTAATAAAATTTATTATTGTAAAAATTTGTGGAACGAATTGATTAGATAACATTTCTGTTTTGAAATTTAACTCATCGTATTTTTTCACAATAAAGCTTAAGCTAAAGAAAACAAATAGGTCATTTTTGTTATTTGAGTGTTGTTGCAAAAGTACTTTTTGCTTTAATAACTTAAGAGTAAAAATTGATAAATAAATATCATGATTCTAAGATGTCTTTAGAAAGTTAAGACAATCGTCATCTAAATAATATACAAATATTAAATAAAGAAAAAATAGATACTAGATCCCTATAAACCTGCCATATTTTATTTTTTTCTATATTGAATTGCCGGGATAAATTATTTTTTTAATAAAAATTATTGCTAAGTTATGTATAAATTTAGCTTAAATTGTTTAGTTCAATGTTTTTTGTTTGCTTTTGTTTTCATTTAGGTGTAATTATTGTTAGGATCTCTAGCAATATTTCTATTTAAAAAATAAGAAATGTAAATAAAAATATGTATATATATTTTAAGTGCTGTATATTTGGAAATATATATATATATATATATATATTAATTTTACTAACAGCATTTATTTATTAAATAAATATAGAAAACAAAAAATATTTTTATAAATAAAAGGAGTAAAGAAATTTTAGTTTTATTCTATAGAAACTAATACTCTTTTTAATTATACAACGCGTATAGGTGTACTAATATAATTGCTAAATGCTTTAAATTGAATAAAAAAATAAACTGATAGTACTATTTTAACAGTACGACTACTTTGTCAACAAATTTATTTTACATTTGAACTTCTCGTTCATATTATTGATGCATACCTTATTTTTACATGACATGTAAAATTATGTTTATATAATCAACTTTAGCTATTGGAGATAAAAAAATTTCTGTTTTAATAGCAAAAAGTAAATAGCATTAGGGTCTAATAGTTTATCATTAAATGTACGAAATAATCTTAATGTTTGAAAATATTCTTTAAAATTCTGAACAGTGTTTTTCGGATACTTTTTAAAAATTGTTATTTACAAAATTTTAGATTTCGACCAACAACAAAAGAAAGATAGTAAAGTAAATAAACAATTAATTAACCAAAAAAAAATTCTTATAAATCTCTTGCATTAGACTATATTTTTTAATAAAAAATTAATTTTAAAAAAAGGTAAGAAAAATTAGGTAAACCAAACAATCTTACCATTATTTTTTGAAGAACTGCTAGAGCTAAAAGATTTGAAAAGTGGACCATATTGCTCATTTCCTGAGCTTGGAATCAAATCGCCTAGATATTTATGAAATGTTAATAAAATTTATTATTGTAAAAATTTGTGGAACGAATTGATTAGATAACATTTCTGTTTTGAAATTTAACTCATCGTATTTTTTCACAATAAAGCTTAAGCTAAAGAAAACAAATAGGTCATTTTTGTTATTTGAGTGTTGTTGCAAAAGTACTTTTTGCTTTAATAACTTAAGAGTAAAAATTGATAAATAAATATCATGATTCTAAGATGTCTTTAGAAAGTTAAGACAATCGTCATCTAAATAATATACAAATATTAAATAAAGAAAAAATAGATACTAGATCCCTATAAACCTGCCATATTTTCTTTTTTTCTATATTGAATTGCCGGGATAAATTATTTTTTTAATAAAAATTATTGCTAAGTTATGTATAAATTTAGCTTAAATTGTTTAGTTCAATGTTTTTTTTTTTGCTTTTGTTTTTATTTAGGTGTAATTATTGTTTGGATCTGTAGCAATATTTCTATTTAAAAAAAAAGAAATGTAAATAAAAATATGTATATATATATTTTAAGCGCTGTATATTTGGAAATATATATATATATATATATTAATTTTACTAACAGCATTTATTTATTAAATAAATATAGAAAACAAAAAATATTTTTATAAATAAAAGGAGTAAAGAAATTTTAGTTCTATTCTATAGAAACTAATACTCTTTTTAATTATACAATGTATATAACTGTAACATTATAACTGCTCAATGCTTTAAAATAAATGTAAAAAATAATTAGATAATACTTATTTAACAGTACGATTACATTGTCTACAAATTTATTTTAAATTTGAACTTGTTCATATTATTGATGCAGACCTTATTTTTGCATGACGTGTAAACTCGTATTTATATAAGCAACTTTAGGTATTGAAGATAAAAACGTTTCTGTTTTAATAGCAAAATGTAAAATAGCATTAGGGCCTAATAGTTTATCAAAAATGTACGAAAAATCTTAATGTTTAAAATAATTTTTTAAAACTCTGAACAATGTTTTTCAGATACTTTTGAAAAAATTGTTATTTACAAAATTTTTTATTTTGACCAACAAGAAAAGAAAGATAGTAGAATACATAAACAATTAATGAATCAAAAAAAATTCTTATAAATCTCTAGCATTAGACTATATTTTTTAATGAAAAATTAATTTAAAAAAAGGGTAAGAAAAATTAGGTAAACCAAACAATCTTACCATTATTTGTTGAATAACTGCTAGAGCTAAAAGATTTGAAAAGTGGACCAAATTGCTCATTTCCTGAGCTTGGAATCAAATCGCCTAGATATTTATGAAAATGTTAATAAAATTTATTATTGTATAAATTTGTGGAACGAATTGATTTGATAACTTTTTTGTTTTGATATTTAACTCATCGTATTTTTTCACAATAAAGATTAAGCTAAAGAAAACAAATAGGTCATTTTTGTTATTTGATTGTTGTTGCAAAATTAATTTAAAATTTATTTATTTTATTAATGAAAATTAATGCTAAATTAGGTATAATTATATTGTTTAGTTCAATGTTTTTTGTTTGGTTTTGTTTTCACTGAAATTGAACTATTGTCAGGATCTGTAGCACTATTTCTATTTAAAAAATAAGAAATGTATATAAATATATATATTTTAAGGCGCTGTATATTTGGAAATATAAAAATATTTATTTTACTAACAGCATTTTTTTTTGGAATAAAATAAAATATATTTTTATAAATAAGACGAGTAAAGAAATTATATTTTTATCGGATAGAAAATGATAGTCTTTTTAATTATGCAATGTATATATTTGTACCAATATAATTTCTAAATGCTTTATTACTTATATAAGAAATAACCGGATAGTACTATTTTTACAGTACGACTACTTTGCCTACAAATTTATTTTAAACCCTAACTCTAGATATACACTAACTACTGATCATACTGAATCCAGGTCTCTAGGTTAGATCCACAACTAAATATAGATTTAGATCAGTAAATTATTCTGTTTTAAGATGTTCTAGATTTAATTCTAGGCTAGTAGACATCTAGAAGATTTGATTCAAATCATGTCAATGTAAATTGTAATAGACTCCTCCAACTCAAACATTTTAAACAGCTTTCAGTGTTAGATGTAGATCTATGTATTGTATTGTGTCTGAGTGAGCAACCTGGTTTTGACATGGACTTTATATTATTGTAAGATCCAAATCTATATTAAATTTAATGATAATCCAACTGTAAGTGGACATGACATTTTGCTTCATTTAAATGGAACCTAGATCTAGACATCAGAAGCTACCAATTAATGACAATATATGATACCTGTGCCCTAGATATTCTATAAAATTGATTATCACCTAATATCAATCTTTTGTCCGACTTGAAGTACTACTGGTAGCAGAATGAAATCATTGCCTCCAACATAATACAAAGATTGGTTTGAATCTCAACAAGTTAATTGTGATATCAACTAGATGTATTCTATAAAGGTTAGTTTTTTTGTTTCTTGTTTTAAAACTTTATGTATTTAGAATAATTCTATTATTGCCACTTGATGTTAACTGAATTTTTTTCTTAAACATTTTGTTGTATATTTTTTATGTTTCAAGCGATGATGGAGACGCATTCAGTTGAAATATTCTGGAAGATATACATCAACGAGTTTAACTGCGCTACACCACCCTGTTATCCAAATCTTTAAACAGAGTGTGTGGGATTAAACCTTTAGGAGATATAAAAGTAATTTGAGAAGAGTGCTACTCAATTTACAAAAGTCTATCAGAACAAGCAAATTATACAACGACGTAAACTTGGTGCATTTCCAAATTCGAAAAACGTCAATTTGCTCATGAATTAGAAACTTTTGGACCAAATATAGATTTACTAATCCAGAAAAAAAAACTGTTCTATTTTAGCTGATGTGGGAAATCTTGATGTAATTTTTTCCTTTGCCAGTGTAATTTAATTTTTTTTTCAATTAGGTTAGCAAGAACAAACATCCACCTGAATTAACAAGCTTTCAGAAAATCTTAAGAAATGCAGCTTTGAAAAGTTGTAAAAAAATAACTGTTGTTGAGAAAATATGCTAAAGCACACATAGAATTTCAATTGATAGCAGCAAAAGGAGTTTGTTAATATTCTGGAAAGTTTTAAATCCATTGTTTACATTTTGAATTTTTAGCTATTTTTTCTCATATTGCTATTGACTTATATGATCATCTTAAAAGTTCTATAACTAATAAACTTATGGATGAAATGATGTCAAATTTGATAAATTATTAGACTACATTTAGTTATCGAGTTGTGCAGTGTTATTGTTTCAAATATAGTGATTTTACATAGTTTGACAAAAAACATTTTGTTTTAAATCAATTTTTCTTAGAATCTTATTTTTCCCTTATGATAAATGTTAGTACTTTAATGTAACATTAAGATTTTTTTTTTTTATTTTGATGTTCATTTTATTGTCTTTAGCATCTTTGAAAAAAAAGTTTCGTTTTTTTTAAATTGCACCACCTTTTTCACTTCTAAGTCTTGTAAAATAAAATAGAATTGTCATAAATATTGAGAATTCCTATGGTAGAATCATGTTTCCTACTCCAAAATAAAAAAAGTTAGAGACTTTTTTATTGATAATTAAGAAAGTAATTATAAGGCATCCTTAAGTCGTAGAACGACTATGGTTCATCTCAGAACACACTTCCTCATGTGGCTGTTGAGCCCTAATTTGGAGAATCATTCCCGTCCACAAATAGCGCAGGTTAAGGTGGCTTTTGCTTTGGTGGTAGAGGAGCTGGCCATTTTTCGGATTGTACGTTTTTCTTCCTGAGCTGAGACCCATATTCTTTCACTGTCCATAGCTTTCTTGGTCACTGTCTCTCTCCATTTGTTGCGGTCTAGAGCTATGTCTTCCCAGTTGTCAGTATTGATGTTCACTGATTTGAGGTCCCGCTTTATTACATCTATGTAACGGAGGTGAGGGCGATCAGTTTTTCTTGTGCCAGTCGCGATTTGTCCATATAGGATAACTTTCGGGATGCGCTTGTCCTCTATCCGGCGAACATGTCCAAGCCAGCCAGCAAACGGCATTGTCTGAGGACTGTAAAGATGCTGGGAACACCTGATCTCGCAAGGATCTCAGTATTGCACACTTTTTTTTTCAATATGACTTTCAAGATCCTACGGAGACATCTCAAATGGAATAAGTTCAGTTTTCTCTCTTGCTTTGCGTAGGTGGTCTAATATTCACTGCCATACAGCAGTCTACTCATAACGCAAGCTTTGTAGACTTCCATTTTGGTCATCGTAGTTAGCTTCTGGTTTTCCCAAACTCTTCACCTGAGTCTAGCAAAGGTCGAGGCAGCCTTCCCTATGCGTTTTTTTTATCTTTTCTTCTAGAGATAGGTCATCTTTACTTGTGGATCCCAGATAGCAGAATTCGTTTACGGCGTCCACCTTGTTATCGTCTACACACGGCTTAGTTAGACCAAAAAATGACTTCATCAATACGAGCCAGTTATCGAAGGATCATAGACATTAGTGCACCGAGTGAGTTCATTTAGAATTACATTTGAAGAATTCATTCATATAACGTCAAAGGAAAAAATCCATTACGTCACAATGGGCTAGTAACAAAAATGTTTTTATTAACAAGAGAGATTTTTAGAGGGTGCAAAAGCTCTAATGCACAGAGTTCTAATAGAACTCATTTAAAATATGATAAATATTATTTAGATTAAAGCTGCATTTTTTTGTGCATAATGTCTGTCAGTCTGTCCGTCCGTCATGTTAATATCGAGAAAAAGAACAATTAAAAACTTTTGAAAATTTGATTAACCTTTAATTTTTCTTCCGTAACATCGCAATAGTTTTAAGTATCTATAATAGATTGTTCCGGATGTTTGTATATATAATGAAAGAAAAAGAAAATTCTAGATAAATCTAAAACCGTTAATTACATTTTTGGAATGGTCTCGTATGAAAATTAGATGTACCATAGCCTGGGGAGAGATGATTTTTTTTACCTTATTTTTCTGTTAGGAAGTTTTTTTCCTTTAAAATCGTAAAATAATATTAACGATGATTAGATTTTAAAACATTTAGCTAGAAAATTAACTGTAATGTACAACAGAAGTGCGATTTTACATAGAGTTAGAATGATTTTTTTTTAAAATCCGGAACAACCGATATTCGTAAATGAGAAGAAGATTATTTGTTTAATTTATTAGAAGAGGGATTTCATACAGTTATTTGTGTTAGTAGATTTTTTATATAAAATTAGGAAAAATTTTGGCGACATTTGTAAGAAAATTTAAGTAATGTAGGTTGATTTCTTTTTCAAAATCAAATCCGAAACATTCTTAACGTATTAAAAAAAAAACCTCTGTTATGTTTCAGCAAGAAAATTCAATGTCAAATAAGTCTAAAAAGTGTTTTTCAATAATCGTTTCTAGTAAATTCTTTCTTTTTTAAAAAAAATTCTGAACGACCTGTTGTCGATATTTTTTAAAACAAAGTCATTTGACATACATTTGTTTTAAATTGAAAATACGGAACGATTTGATATCGATAATTTACTATAGTGACGTATTGTCAAAGAATATAAGTGTAATGTAAGTCAAATATGTGATTTCAAACAATCATTTCACATAATTTATTTTTTATGTAACAATTTCAGGAACAACTTCATATTTAATGAATTATTAGTCAGTATAGAGATTCTTCTTTAGCATTTATAAGCTATTTACATTAAAAAACAGGAACAACATATGGTTGATAAAGTGTTTTGCAACGTTTAAGCACGGAAATTAAATATAATATAAATTAAAGGAGCAAACATACATTCGTTGACATTGATTTCTTTTTACAAAACAATCCGGAACAATCTATTATAGATACTTAAAACTATAGAGATGTTTCGGAAAGAACATTAAAGGTTAAATCAAATTTTAAATTCCTTTTAGTGTTGTTGTTTTTTTTTTAAATCTAAACGTGACGGACAGACCGACCAACAGATAAAACGCACAAAAATAAGCGGCTTTTATCCTGATGGGGCACTAAACAAAAAATAAAATCTGCTTGTTTAAAACATTTAATTAGTGTTATTTTTTTCAAATCTAACCGTAACGGACAGAGCGACCAACAGACAAAACACACTTTGATGGGGGAACTAAAAAAATCTGATTTTTAAAAAAAGTTTAATAAATTAGTTTAGCAACATGTCAAGGCCGGGCTTTACGCTACTACACGTTTCGCTACTGCACGAAAGTCGCTGAATAAAAAGTCCATTTTAAAAAATTTGCGTGATATTTACATACAAAGTGCATTCTTAGCCTTTATAAACAAACATAAATGTTTTCTTTTAATTTAAGCAGCTAGTTGACCAGAAAAAATACCTTTAATTAATATTTATATTTGTTGTAAACATTTCTAGTACATTTTTAAGGAATATTTGACTTCGTTATTCTGGCAATACACATTGGCGATGCATCTTTTTTAGCATATTGTTACATTGCCTCCCTTACATTTACGTTATTGTTTTAGAATTGGTGTATTTTTATGAAAAAATCGTTTGCATAATTAATTTTATAAATTAAACGGTTTGCTTTTAGAAAACCAAAATTAGCCATTGCACCTAAACTTTTCAAGCCGCATTTAATGGTGAAATATTTTTCATATCTCTTCTAGTTTTCGAGATCTGAGTGTGACAGACGGACAGACGGGCATTTTGCACAAACTAATAGCGGCTTTTCCCCCTTACGGGAGCCGCTAAAAAAGATACAAATGTACAACAAATGTTAAATCGGTCCTTTGTATGGTTCAGATAGATGGTTAACCACGAAACCAAATAGGGAAAAATCCAGACCTTTTTAAAATACGCGTAAGCCAGATATTAGGAAATAGATAGCCTTCTGGCATAGAAAAGTGGGAAAGATCTATATCTCATTTTGCTCGAGTATAGAAATACTCCGATAAGTGGACTGTCGTATTCACCATCACAACTGCTAGCTATTATCAACTTGTGGAATAGACAAGGCAAGATATCAAAAAGCGAAAATAATGCTGGATAGGACACACGCTGCAAAAACCAGCAACCACTTAATATGGCGCGAATTGGAATTAATTATTTGTTTCAGAAAAAGGGAAAGTTTTGACTTAAAGACAATGACGTGATTAGGAAAAACAAGACTAGGTTTTAAATAGAACGAAATATTAGCCGACGTAAACAGACTACTTCTATGACGCATTAGAGATAAAGAGCTTTTTATAAACGTAGGGAGGTTGCTAACATTCGACGGTTACGTTTCATTACTATTACACTCGCTCAATATTTAGTATCAGCGTATCAATATCAACTTCTATTGATTGTTAGGCTTTTCGCCGGTGTTATTGGATTACGTATTACGTTGAGTGTTACCTCCATTAGGTTTACTTGCATTAGACACCGCGGAAGCGCCTAACACACTGTTACATTGCAGCTCTCATTCAAATTATGAAGGAAAGAGGAAAGTGGGCCCAATCAAATCTGGAAGAGGTCAGTCATCGAACAGGGTGAGGATACTGGAATTACATAGGAGCAGATGAAGGAAGCTGCTTAGAATCAAGCTTTGTGGCAGGGGCGTAACTAGGGATTTGGGCGCCCGGGTAATTGACCTCTTTGCGGGCCCCTTGCATTTTGACATGAGATAATATATGCAAAAATATATAAGCCCAAAATCAAATTGGTTCAGTATATCAGTAAACTGAGCAAAAAATAATCATTAAGACTATTTAAATGAATACTACCGTTGTTTATTAGTTAAATAATCACAAGTGAGAAATCTCAATTGATATCGCTTCACGTCGTGCATTATGTGCAGCAAAGAAATCTATAACATCATCTACATCGATACGTTCTAGTATTTGTGACTTTACTGACATTAAAGCCATGATAAGCCTTTCTTGCGTCATTGTGCTCCTGAGATAGTTTTTGATGAACTTGAACTTTGAGAATGATATCTCACATGACGCAATGGAAGTGGTCTGAGTAAGGGGTATTAGGAGGGGGTGGCAATGTTTGTGCACACGTAATTACCATATGAAACCTATTTCCTCAATATGTCTATTGGTGATTGTATTTCTGGTTTGTTGATGAAAAGTGCTCGTGCATCAATGACATCATTGAAAAAGCGATTTGTCATTTATTTCATCATACAAACAGAAAAAGTAGCACAGTTTGTCCTAATCGTGCCTTCATCTAACAGGTGTCTTGGTTCAAGAAGAAACCCAAAGGTATCCATTTTCTATTCTTTCTAGTCTTTGGAATCTCCCTTTCATCTCCATATGAAACCTGTTCAGCACTTCTGTCGCAACACGTTTGAATTGCAGCTCTATTGACAGTCATTAGAACTCAACTTCCCATCAAGTCTTTTCTTTCTTCTGGTTGTTTTGATTACAGGGAATCCATAGTATTCACTACCTTCTTTTGCTTTTTCGATGGATTGGGTTTTTGTCAGTTTCTCACCATTTTGCAGAAAGCATGAAAGGGTACTAATTTCTTCAGCAGCTTCCAGTATATGCAGTCCAAACTTTTGTAGTTTCTTTTGAACTATATTAATTGGGCGCAGGAGCTTTGACTAGAATTCCAGATAGTAAAAAAATTCTTAATTTTCCACTTCATAAAGAAGATTCTGTGCTAATATTATATGATATTACGTCATTGTTGGTTGATTATGTTTTGTGCGAAAGCAAAAGGATTTAGAGCATACAAAAGTGGGAAAGATCCATATCTCGTTATGATCGAGTATAAAAATACTCCGATAAGCGGCCTGCCGTATTCACCATCACAACAGCTAACGAGTAGAAGACTCAGGGAATCATTCCAACTGATCCCAAACTATTGAAACCATCGGTAGCTGAAAATGCAGAGACATTACTCAACGAACGACAGATGAAAAGCAAATTGAAATACAATGCAAAAGCAAGTCTACCTAAAGATTATTCTGTCGGAGAGTTCGTCTATGTCAAACATGGCAGAAAGCAGTTGTCATAAAAAACATTCAGCACCCAGATCTTACATCATAAAGACAAACGATGTTAAAAACATACAGAAGAAATCAACGCTTTTTGAATAAGACTTTTGGGTATGATCATGTTTTAGCTGGCGGATTTACATATGGCCGCCATGTTTGAATGATGATAGCAACAGGTCCTAGGCAGCCAATTGTTGCCAGATGGATTTTGTTGGTTAAAATAAATAAAATGAGTTGTTTTTTTTTTGTGCTGCCAACTATTACATAAATAAATTCTTATTATATCTAGATAGCGTTATGGAATGTAGACCTATTTATTTAAATAGGAAATTGATGTACAGTTCACTAGTGTGAATCTATATTATTTCTCAATATACTATTATATTTTATTTTTTATGTGTTGGTGTAGATTGAGTTTGTTAAGGATACATGTTTTTGTGTTCTGTTGAATCTGATAAATTTTAGTAAAATAAAAAAAAATTGATTCTAGTGTTGTTGTCTTTTTATTTTGTTTTTCTTATGGATGTTCACTTTTTTAATTTGCTGATGCTTTATTTCATTATGTGTGTGTGTGTGTGTGGTATGAATATAAGAATGTGTATTTTTTTTATAGAGTACCGGTACAGTATAGTAACGTCAAATACATATATGTGTATGTGTGTGTATATATGTGTGTGCGTGCTTGCTTGCGCATGTGTTTTATATGAAATTATTGAGAGTTAAAAAAAATACTTAGCCTACCAGGTATCTTATTAATGGCAAAACAATTAATGAGACATATTAATTCCACCACCCCCTCCTTTCTCATTCCAGACAGGGAACGAGACTAAGGTAGATTTACCAGTACCAGCATTTTAGTACATTTTCGTTTTGAAAACGATTTTAAGGCGGTAGAGGAGACAAGTACACGCTGATACAGTACCGCTAAAGCTTAAAATCCGTGAATGTGCACATTACTTAGCTAATCTTTTGTTTGGGTTGGACATAGTTGGCGCATAAGCAAACATTAGAGTTACATTAGAGAATAATCCATTTGGTTTGTTGGCTTGACCACATAACAGAAGTTGAACTCCTTGAGTTGTTACAGATAAACAGTATCCATGCCACAGCAACAATTGCGTAGGAGGGTCAACACAAACGTTACAAAGACACCCTTAAGAGTTCTCTCAAGGAGTGTGAGGGAAACGCTATAGCTCTGGATCCTTTCTTATTGCCTGAAGCCGTGAGTGTCGTGTTTCATGATATAACGCAAGGAGCTTGGTAATCAACAAAAAACGTAGATCTATGATTCTAAAAAAAGGAAGGTGAGAAATGAAGCAGGCATATCTGCAGCAACCCATGCCATCTATGTGGTCGGCTTTTTAAAAGAAAAAATGGACTCCAAAGCCATCTTCAAATTCATAGAAAATGGGAAATAATCTCATCTTCAGCTACGAAGGAGGAGCTATATATTTAAGCTAGCTAATCTGCTCATTAAGTGATTAACTACCGGTTACGTTAATGTGCAAAATCGACATTTTTCCTCTAGATATAGGCCTAATGTTCATATTAACTGTTTAGGTACCGTTAAGGTTAGGGTTAGTATAGAGTTATGTTTATCTAGGTATGCAAGCTCCTGCAAATAACTATAAAATAATAATTTAATTTATTAAGCGCTGTTAACAAAGTACTATAAACCTTTGCCTTTGCAGAGCTGATTATTTTGTGTGTCTAAAGAGTTGAGTCAAAGATAATTACAACATAACGTAGTACCTGGACAAGTGGATAGTTGGTGATAAATACGAAATTAGTCGTATTCTAATTCTATTCTAAAGTTGCTGCTCGGCGGTCTGGAAGTTCAACAAGAAAACAGCGCCAAATACCCATATTGTTCATATCTCACAACCATCAAAGACATACCTCACTTACTAGGCGTTCCATTTTTGACCACTGGAGCAATACACCACAGGTACATTATATAAGTTACACTCATACAATACGCCACCACACACCATTCACAAGAGGGGAGGGGAGTCATATGTGAAAAATGAAAGAATGTCAAGAAGAGGGGAGGGAAGAGAAAGTGGCGAAAGAAAACTAAGTCTTACTGAGGGGGGGGGGGGAACAGAAGTTAGCAAGACATCCAGGATGACATAACATCCAGACGATGGTGTTTTCGGCTAGCGGCTCATGGGCGTCCCTCTTTGCTTTACCAGTGATAAGGGGAGGGAAGCTAAACGACCTCTGGACCTCTGTGACCCGAGGCTGAGTCTGCCTTGGTCCAAAGAATGGAAAAGGGTGTGTGTGAATGTACAGTAGATGGACTGGGTGACAAACTCAGCTCTCCTATTAGCATATGATTTTATTCTTTCTGACTCACAATCGACTGGTGTCTGGAAATTTAAGCTCCCAGTAATTTAAGCACCCGGGACCGGGAAATCGGACACTTTTTGACAAGGCAGAAAATTAGGCACTCTTCAATAGAGACTTAATTTAGAAGATAATTGATTTTTTTAGCGCATGTTTTATTCCGAAAATACCAACAATAACTAATTTTCAACAGAATGTGCATGAATCAAAAGAAAAGTGACAAACGAAAAAAAAAAAGTACGATCACAAGAATGCGGGGGGAGGGGGGTGAAATCACATTATATAATTTAGGCCTGCACATCAAAAGATTCTGTGGAGGGGAGGTAGAGATGATTTCCCGCTTAATGCTTCACATCCACCTCCAACCCTTTAGATTAATTGTTAATATTATTTTAAAAAAATATATATATATTATGTCGCTACCACTCTCTAATGTAAAATTCAGCCACTCATAAGTCATTAGTAAATGCAAAGTCAAGTTTGAGGGTAGAGTATTGAATTTTACCATTTCAGCCCCCCCCCCCCCCCCAATCTTAAACGATAAAGCAAAAGATTCCGATGAAAGATACAGAGTCAGATCGGGTGTGATGATGATAAATATAATCGCCTTATCCCCAACTACCTTTTTTATTTTTTAAGATGTGCTTGTGGAAGGGAAGGCATAACAGAATGATACTTTTGTCAAATTCTGTTCAATATTGATATTTAGATAAATCTAAAAAAAAAAATAAAGACAAATCGGGATTTTTTTTTTTATTTCTAAGAATTATTACACAACTACAACTACAATTTTATATACCTTGGGAGTGTAGTCAGTATATCAGGTGGAACAGATGAAGACATTAAACGTTGTATAAATCTAGCGCGTCAGACATTTACACAGCTAAATCCAACCTGGAAATCTCCCCTTATCTCAAACAAGACTAAACTAAGAATCTTTAACTCTAATGTCATGGCTGTCCTGATGAATGGTTCGGAAACATGGAGATTAACTGAAGCGACAACAAAAAAAAGTACAAACCTTCATCAACAGATGCCTGAGAATTATCCTAAAAATACACTGGTACGACAAAGTAGATAAGGACCAAACTGTGGGAGATGAGTGGGCAGAAAAATATAGAGGTGCAGAAATTAGAGAGGAAGTGGTGATGGATTGGTCACAAGAGAAAATACCGATAGAGATCTAAAGACTGGTTTTGACAGTAGAAGTTCCCTGTAAGCAAGCACTGATAGTTACTGTCATTAGCCTACAGCGACAGGATTGTGCAATGCACCTGGCCCTATTATAGTAAGACCTGGACTTCATCATTCTCTGGTCAATCTGTTGTTTCCCAATCAAATGATCCAGCTATACACACCCACCTCTCCCCTCCCAGCCCCTGCCACATTTTCACCCCACCGCCTGACCACCCTCCCAGCCTGCTCCCGCTGTTTAACCCCACCCCTGACCCCCTCCCAGCCAGCTCCCAAAGTTTCAACCATTTCTTGAGCCAGTCAGTCAGTTTCAGTGACATTGGTTACGTAGCCACATTCCTTTACTCTTGAGGCTAGATTAGAGAAGACAGTATACAGTCATTTTACCTGGGGTATTTCTATTAAATGAATAAATATTTATATATTGAAATACTTTTCTATAAGGACATTGGTTGTTTATTGCATGTATCCTCAAGCACATTCTAGAAACAATGCAACAAGTCTCATAAAACACAACATTACACTAGACTAGTCCACTAGATTTAGGCTTAGATCTATTTATATTCAACATTCATTTCAGCTTTATTGAAAAATGTTACAAGTTGTCATCACATCAAATCTTCATCAAAACATTTAAAATATAACTTCATAGATCTATACAATAATCCTATCATATATAGGGCAATATAGGCCTAAATCTATTTAAATTCAATTTCTATGGAAAAAAAAATAGAACGGCTGCTTCTCTCTCTCCATTTTGTACTTGTATAGAGTCAAGACATCTTTTGCCCGGGTACGCTGTTCTGCCTCATCGTGGCACCTGGGTGGAAACGGCTACTTGAGGGGGTAGCTAGGCTAAATGAATGGTGAAACATAACTCCCGTGGGGATGCCCACGGGTAGACGAGAGTTTACCCCTTGCGAGGGCGGCGTTGTAAAAAAGTCCCCACGAGCACGTCACACATCCATGCGCTGTTCCTCAAAGGGACAGTTACATAAATGGCGGGCCCCGTAGAGATAGCTTGGTACAACGAAGGAAAATGGCGGAGGCTCCCGGTGTCCTCGGCCTTCGGCCATGTGCAGCCAAGCATGCGTCGGGGGCCAAAGGCATTGGAAACAGCAATGCTTTACATTGACTCGCGTCTCTCTCAAACAGAACTGTGTTCACACAGGTTGTTTTTTTTTTTACTGTTTGGCGTCCAAACAGGTTTTTTTTTTAACTTGGGGCTCGAAGAGCCTTCGGCTCAGCCCTTGGATATCAACAAAACATGTTTTGAGAGCTCTTGAATTTTTCCTTGTGCTTATGTTACTGGATAGCCTTATGATTTGCCTTGGATATATTCTAAAGGATTATCTTGACCCCTGTTTAGGGTGAGTTGTACATTCTTATTGTGTATTTATTACTATTTGGATTCGATCGTATAAGTAATTCTATAATTAGACTGGAAGATTAGAAGAATCTTTTCTTTTATCTTTCTATTGGGTTTTAGCGTTAAGTCTAAGTCTTGGTCTTAGTCTTGTTTTCAAGTCTCAGTGTTGGACTCAGTGTCAAGTCCAAGTGTTAGACTCAGTGTCAAGTCTAAGTGTTAGACTCAGTGTCAAGTATTAGTTTCCAGTCTGAGTTTTCAATATTGAAATTTCAGCTTTAGTCTACAGGACTGAGGTCTTCATCTCAGTTGTTCTACTTGACGTTCAAGTTGAGTCTGAGGTTCCAGATTCCAGACTGCGGGTTGCTGTGTCCAGACCTGGTGTTACAGTGTGAACTATGAACTTTGGAATTGTCGTCAGTGAACAGTATCTGATCTAGAGGCTACATCTACATGTATTACCAGTTGCTGTTTGAAATTGAAGGTCTATGTGGTCCATTGTACAACATATTATAGCTAAGGTAATATATTATGTATTTCATAATTATTTTTATGTTTTAAAGAGACTAACTAAATCATATTAGATTACATCTTATTATATATATATATTGATATTCATACTATTTTTATTATTCATATATCAGTTCATTTGTAAATATATCATTAGAATAAATTCATTTTTTTATTTAAATCATCATACACCTCGTTTATTAATTTATGTATAACAGAGTGTGTATGGTGTGGCTGTCGGGCTGAACTTGGGCCTAAGATATTACATGTCACAAAGTAATATAATTTGTAATTTAAAATCACTGTAATACATAGACACATTAATATTTAATAATAATACAGTAATTACAAAAACAAAAGTCCTGACATGTAATAACTCGAGTGTGAAAATTCTGAAATTATACGCCAAACCCGAATAATGGACTATTCTAGCATTATTACGAATAACTTTTGGATCTTTTATATTCGATTCTGTAAATTTGGCTTCAAGGTAAATGAGTGTAGCTATAAAATACTCGCCATTTAGATCTATTATTAGTAAAGGTAACAAGATACCTGGAATTTGCTGTATATCATGCAGTTTTATTCGTGGCAACAAAGTTTAAAATGTAAAATAAACTTTAAAAAAAAACTTTGATCTCTGTGGGAAAAAATATTTTTAAAATGTAAACAAAGTCAAAGTACTGATAGATCTAGATCTAGGTTTAGTCTTTGTTATAAATTGAATCCATAAATGTTGAAAAAAAAGACACCCGTTGACACTATTTGTCAATCAAATATATATTAATGTATGTATTTCAAATAAATTTCGCACCAATTTGCCCACCCCCCAGGTGGGGGGCCCGGGGGGATCTTAAAATTCTCCCCCCCTCCCCCCCTAGGTACGCCACTGCTCAGTGGAGAGGAGAGGTTGCGACCCTATGCTCCCCTGTGAGTTTATACATTTATTTACATTTATGTAATTAGAAGAAAGAGTCTCTACTTGGATGACTCATAGTGGAGCCAGGGTAGAAACGATTGCAGGAGGAAACGATTAAGCCAAAGGGTAGCAAAAGAAGACTTCCCAGGGGGTGCATAAGAGGGTGTGAGAGCATCACCACAATCTTCTCACAATTCAAGCCTTTCCCCAAGAGGCCGTTACATGGCCTCGAGTAGACAGAACAGTGTACACTATTCTCATTCAAATCGGTGAGAGAGAGCTCTTGTTTGCTTTTGATGGCCTAGAGTTCCAAGCGCCAAAGACTAAGACTAAGACTGCTTTATTGATCCTTATGGAAATTTGTTATTACAAGGACTCTTTTCTGATATAAAAAAATTAACACAACAGAAACATTCACATAAATAGAACAGACACAACATAAGGAGTTCATAGAGCGACTAAACACAAATATCTTTATTCTTCTCACGTTTCTTAATCAACAAGTGGCATTTATATTTTATGACCGAGTAAGGAACGAACCAGTTTTTGTACCGCTCGGTTCTAGTCTTGATAAATGAAATTTGACCGCTTAGCGGCTAGTTGACGTAGTTATTATGAAGCGGGTGGCTGTTGTCTTGCAAGATTTTTCCGATTTTTCTAAGAAATTTTTGTTCTAAAAGCTGATTTAAATTTGGTAGTGTTGTGCATGTGACTTTTTATCTAGAAAGCACAATTAATTTTTAAAATGACCTACTAACAGAAATAAAGGAAAGATTATCAAGAAGCAACATAGCTTTCTGTTGCAGCCATCATTTACTTAAGAGCAAAACAATATCAAGGAAAACCAAGACAATGATAAACAAAAGCGTAATTAGACCATCAGAAATGTATGCAAGTGAGACCTGCTCACTAACAACGACAACCGAGAATCTACTAATGAAAAATTCTTAGGAAAATCTATTGTGCTATACAAGATAAAACGGGGTGGAGAACATGCACTAACTAGGAGACAGTTGACAGAAATAAATAAAGAAGAGACTACTTTGGACAAGTCAACTTGAACGAATGCCAGAGAACAGTGGAACGAAATGTGTATACCGGCAAATACTTAAGGGCAGGCGAATCTAGGGCAGACCCCGAACGCGATGAACTGATGATGCTAAGGCAGCTCTACAACAGCTCGGGGGTTCGGAATCGGAGACAAAAGGCTCAGATGAGATCTGAATGGAGAGATGTGTTGAAGCTGGCCAGATCCCTGCATGGGCTGTAGTGCCATCGGGATTGGATAAATGGATAGTAAGCCAGAAGGAGTTTAAGAATTTCATTACTCTCCATCAGCTATTTGGTTTGCTGATACTTAACTATGACCCTACCGACACATTATATTTCAAAAATGTATACATAAAACAAGATTTGCATCTATTGACATTTCTTGTTGGGACGCTATTCAACATTGTTGTCATTGTTCCTTTTCATGAAATTATATGTATGTATATACAGTTTTGTTGGTGTGTGTATGTGTGTGGTAATGTGTTTTTGTGTATATGTGTGTGTGTATGTATATGTGTGTATCTATGTGTGTGTAGCCTATGTTTGTATGCATGTATCTATCTATATATATGTATGTATGTATTACAACGATGTATGTATGTATGTATGTATGTATGTATGTATGTATGTGCATATGGTAAATGGATGAAGATATAAGTTTGAAAGTTCAAATGGTACAGTTGAGGTAGTGATTATTGTTTTGCAGGTTTGTACTCTGGAGGATTTATTGACCAGTAGGGGAGGACCAGTCTAAGCACGCTCTCTGGTGGGAATAAAATTGTCAACTTGTATGGTGTAGATATATTCATAAGAAATA